>CAIGRN010188138.1:0-13834 GCA_903798345.1 Fraxinus anomala
TAGTAAGAAAAGTGAATAATTCACAGTTGTATTGTTCATGTCTAATGAAAGAACAAGTTCTCTTGCTATTTCAAATTGCGAATGCATCCCATGAAGAAGCCTCTTCTCACCGTGGTTTCGCTTTATACAAAATGAAATAGAGAAGAATAGGTATATGCTACCCACACTAACATTCATTGAGCCCTTGTTTGACAACCATTTTTTTTTTTTTGGGGAAAATGAGTCGATTTTTTAAAGAATGTGTAGTTAAAAAGTAGGATTTTTTTTGGATTTACGTGCAAAATATTTTATTGTGTGAATGTGGTTGAAAATGAGCTTGAGGAAAAAAAATTGTTTTAATGGTTGTTTGCGTGAAATCCGGAAGCGTACGGGATCGTTGTATATGTAAATAGATTTGTGAGTTAAAAATATCGTTCCTACAAGAAATAATGTCTAATTTGTAGTTCGATAGTTACTATTAAATTTGAAATGCGGTGACATTAAAAGAGTCGTGATTTGTTTGTTATTTATTCTAATTCCACTCTAAGAAAGCGAGAAAAAATGATTAAATATAATGTGAATGTTTATATTGGATTCAAGTATTCCTCTATTTTCATCTATTTCAATAATCATTCTAATCAATTCACGCATATTTGAGACAGTCGATAAAACTAATATGTTAAATGCTCATTTTCAAGATATATTAACTTATGACTAACAGAAGATGGTCTTATTTCTAGTTCGAATAAATATGAAAATTATGCATTTGGTTTAGATTATCAATAAGATTGCATCTGTGAGAGAGATTATTCTTAATTCTAAGAACACATGTTAATTTTATCGTGTTCTAGACTTATTGTGAGTATTCCTACACTAAATAAGCAACTTACTACTTAATTGGTGATCAAGCAATAAGTAATCCAATGAGTATATTAAATTAATCAAATAATAATACGAAATTCCTAAATTGAAGTCTTGAATTGAAATAAATCAAAATATGTTCAAACATCCATTCAATACAATTGAAAAATATAGTTAACCATCCTAATTATTAAACTATACAAGAAATAATGAAAAGACATCACAAGGATCAAGAAATAATAAAGAAAGTGGAGAAATCCAATTTCTTGACTTGAATCTTAACTTTGGACTGATTCTAGGTTATGAATGATGCAAAGATATCATACCAAAATTTGCCGAAACAAAAAATGAAAGATATATTTCTCCTAGTCGAAAAGCTGTGCATATGGATGGTATAAATTGAGTGTATGCATAATATAATGATTTTAGCTTCAACCGACTTATAATGGGATATCTCGTACGCATACGCATAACTTCACATTTTGTGTCCAATTGTTCAAATTGGTCCACGAACTTTTCGCAATGCATTTTCGATCATTTTCACTTGTGATTTCATCCATTTAGCTTCCAATTGTCTCTAATTGAGTTTGTAGCATCTTCACTCTTCATTTTATGTCCCAACATGACCATTGGAATGTTGAAATTTAGTCCCCATAGTATCGCCAATCTTCTCTATTTTTAGCTCATTCTCTCAAATTCTTAATCAAATCATGAGCTTTACCTAATAAACACAATATAACACAATTTAGGCTATATTTCATAAGAAAAACTACAAAATGTCATTATTGAAAATACCGAATAAGTGTATAAAAATATACTTATCAAACCCCAAAACTTAAACATTTATTTGTTTTCAAATAAAACCATAACCTAATTTAATACAAACACACAAGCATGAAAAAATATTTCGCTAGCTAACCTTGCATATTATCTCAGAATTAAAATTATGACATTAAGTCTAAACACAACTTCAAGATCACAAGATGGAAATCAAAGTCTACTTTTTCACTGCCAAATCAACGTGTGTGTGAAGAATTAAGTATAGTATCATGAATTCATAAGTTGTTTCATTCTCAACCCTGAATAGTCAAATATATCTATCATTACTCGTGAGATTCACATACTCCAAACTTATTCTTTTCGTTCTATTCAATTGTATGAACTAATGTTGAATTTTATATTATCCTCATCTCTCTAGTTTAGGTAAATCTCATCAATTGCAGTTCAACATGTCAATAAACAAGGATTCTCCATCAAGTTTGATTGTTTCAATAACTAAAACTTAACTAGGTTAATAATCCTTTATCAAAAGTCGAATTTTCCTAAATAAGTGTTTGGAACTTAACCAAGGCATTTGGTGCGTTTTCAGTTTCACGCGCCCGCTTTTTTTAATTTTCTATATTTTTTTCTCAATTTTCTTTTTTTAACACATTTTTTTACTTTATTTGTAGCATTATCTCCCTTAAATTTTCTAAATAACCCATGTAACAAACTTTAGGACGATGACTCCCAAGTCAGTTGACTTTAGGGCAACGTGTTTTAACACTCTTACATGTTTAATAATTCGAGTTATAAATGTTACAAAGAGAAATTTTCAAATAAAATGTACTTTTTTATGCCTTTATTAGTGCAATATCTCTCATTAAATACATATTCAAGTGAATCGACCTCTAACTTAAGACTTTCATCCAATTTCATCTTATTGACCTTAGAAAATCTACACAAAATTTTTAATTTCTTATATGGAATGCCCATTTATCTCGACATCTTCTCACAACAGTGAAATCCCCCTAAAATATTTTAAATTTGGTCTAAAAATGTAAAATATAGTGGTTTTGGATTTATCATCTATGATCCACTATTTTAACCTATTAAATTATGAAAACAACTCATTCCAGCACAATGTATACTCAATTCACGTGTCTAATATATATCAAACTTCACACATGAAAAATAAAAATTAACTTAAGCATGCAACCTATTTATCATTCATAAATCAATTCATAATTCAATATATTTCTCATTGCCAGCCAGATCAACTAACTCACATAAGCACGTAAAAAGAAAATATTTTTGGAAGTTTTCAAGATTTTCAATTTTTCCCCGAAATTTTCTATATATCTTAAAGCAATAAAGTATACAAAAACAGAATAAAACTCATATTTTCCACCCCAGATTTAAACTAGATATTGTCTTCAATGTCTTAAATCCTAAATTCGCATCTAAATAGGTGAGGAAGAAAATACTTCCTTGAGATGACGTGATATCCAATGGTTAGCTAGTCCAATTACTCCCATTATCTCCTTGGTCAATGTTGGCTTTAAGTGTTCCACGACATCATGCTCCTACACAAATCGGTCAAATAAAATATTAAAACTCAAAAACTCGGAACAAGTGTTATTTAACTCAAATATCTAGTAAACTAACAAATGTCTAAAATACTTGAAGGAAAATGTGAGGAGGATGATGATTCCCTAACTAAAACTAATAACTAATCTAAATTATCCTATGACTAGAAAACATAGTAAATAAAAGGGAAGAAAGATTGTGTTGCCTTCCAATAAGCGCTTTGTTTTAAAATCATTTGCTTGACTCATGTTGTTTCTAGGCACTTCATGGTGGGTTGAAAATAGAGTTCTTAGCCCTACTCTCGATGCAGTCATTGTACTCCTTCGACTTATCCATGAGTCTCCAAACAATCATGTTTCCATTATTGTCCCTACCAATAATTCATCTTGCATCTGGCCTACCTTTGTAGCTCTCCCAATGACCTACTCGTTGACAATCCTCAAAGTATGATGGTTGCTTGATTGGATTCTCTATGGTGAAACTCTACTGCTTATCTTCCACTTTCACGGCTATCTCATTAATATCAAAATCTTGCAAGGCTTGACTTGTAGACATGAATGGCCTTCCTAGGATTATTGGCATATAATATGCCTCTTCTATGTCCAAGATAATGAAATCAGCTGGAAAAATGAGCTCCTATGCCTTGATGAGTATGTCTTCAAATATTCTGTAGGGGTGTTTCAGTGATCGATCTGCCAGATGAAGGATAATAGATGCTGCTTTAGGATTTCCCAATCCCAATTTCTTGTAAAGAGGAAAAAGAATTAAGTTAATGCTTGCTCCTAAATCAATTAAACAATTAATATAGAAAGTTTCCTATGGAGCAAAGTAAAATGAAACTCCTCGTATCTTTAAGTTTGGGAGGGATCCTACACTGGATGATCGCATTGCACTCTTCAGATAATGCTATGGTTTCATACTCGGGCAATTTCCTCTTTTTAGTCAACATCTCCTTCAAAAACTTAGTGTAGTTTGGATCTGAAGGATACCGTTAATGAAAGGCATGTTGACATGCAGCTTGTTGAGGACCTCCAGAAATTTCATAAATTGTTTCTCTAGCTTGGTGTTTCGCAACATTTGAGGAAAAGGGACTAGAGGTATCAGTGAAGTGCTATGAACATTTGCCTTAAGCTATAGACTATTTGAAACTATCCGTTGATCCTTTTCTGTTGCTTCTTCATACTGTTCCACTGGTTCCTTGTCCCTAGTAGGTGTTTGAGTTCTCTCCGTCTCCTTGGTTTTTGCAGTAATTTCTGGCAACTGAACACCACGTCTAGTAGTGATGGCCTAATCCTACTCCACTATTGGCTACAGTCGAAGTCTTTGAGGAAACGGAATGAATGGCACATAAGCCTTGACATAGGTAATGGGAGTGAATGATGGGAGCTCAATAGTTGCATAATTCACTGCCTTAATTGCTAATACCTGCTCGCGTGGTTCTTCTCTGTGTCACTCGACAAGGTACTTTGTGGTCTATTGGCCAATGTAGCTGTGATCTACCCCACCCGATTCTCTAGGTTTCACATAGAGACATGTAGTTCTGCATCGCAGTCTCAGTCTTGGTGATGCACTTAACAAGTAGATCCTCCAAGGACGTCCTCTTCTTTTGTTGTTGCTAAAATATTGGTGGATTGCCCTTTATCTGATATCTCCGATCCACGTTATCCACCCACGAGAAGTTGGAATGCTTGTTTGAACCCGAATAGTAGTTGTTGGGATAGGGTCCATTTTGCTGTCTTTGATAACTCTGTGCATAGCTGACCTCTGCAGGCTGAACCATGTGAGTGGAAGCTAGATGGCAACTAGCAGTAATATGATATGTCCTACAACCTGCGCAACCTGGTGTTGGTTGATGTACCATGTTGACAGATTGGGATAAATGGTCCAGCTTCTTCGTCTCCATTTGTGCTGTTAACACTGTCACTATATCTACGTTATGCATACTCGCTGCTTTATTTGAGAAGTCTCTCTTGATCGGCCAATTAGCCTGATTTCAAGCAATCCTCTCATAAAGGTCAAATGCATTGTCAATCTTCATCGTCATAATTGAACCACCTATTGAAGCATCTGCCATGTTGCGAAATTTAGGGCGTAGTCCATATTAGAAAAGATATACACGTGCTTGCTCAGGAATCTTAGTATTTGGACACTTCCTAAATGCGCTCTTGAACCTTTCCCATGCTTCCAGATATGTCTCAAGATCCCCTTGTTTGAAAGTATGCACTTTATTTCGGATTTGATGGACTCGAGATGGCGGGAAGAACTTCATCGTGAATTTATGTACCATGTCATTCCACGACACGATACTCCCGACAGGTGATGAGTAGAGCCATACTTTTGAGCCCTCCTTCAAGGTGTGAGGGAATAAGCGTATTCAAAATGTATCTGCTGACATTCCTTCATGATTTATAACTTTGCACAACATGAGAAAAGCCTAAATATGTTCATGTGGATTTTCTGTAGCTTTCCCTAAGAACTTGTTGTTATGATGATTTTGGAAGAGATTGATGACATCTGGTCGAATGTGGAAGTTAGCATATTCGAAGGGCGGTTAGATGGTAGGAGGTAGTACTGGTGCATGCATTGGATTTACATAATCCCTTACTAATATTCGGCCCTCGTTGGCAATAGGTATTTATGGATCTGGTGGTGGTTGTTGAATCGGATTTTGAATCTGAATCTGATTTTGATTCTCAGCCATTACCCTTGCTTCTCTTTGTTCTCTTCTACATTGTCTAAATGTTCTTTTGATCTCGGGGTCTTGTGGAACTAGATCGATCTCATCAAAATATTTCATAAATTGATGACAATATGAAAGAAGTGAAACGGAAAGAATTCATGTAATATAATGAATAACCTAAAACAAAAAAGAAAAGAAAAAAATATCGGATCTAATATAAACTAATAAATTAAAATTAAAACTGTTATTCCCCGGCAGCGGCGTAAAAAACTTATTCGCGTGAAACCTGCAAGCGTATTGGATCATTGTACAAGTAATACGATTTGTGACTTAAAAATATTGTTCCAACAAGAAATAATATCTAATTTGTAGTTCAATAGCAACTATTATTCTACTATAAGAAAGCAATAAAAAGTGATTAAATCTAATGTGAATGTTTGTATTGGATTTATGTATCTCCATATTTCCATCTATTTCAATTTTCAATAATCATTATATTCAATTCATATATATTTGATAACCGATAAAGCTAATATGTTAAACGCTCTTTTTCAAGATACATCAACCTATGACTAACATGAGACGATTATATTCATAATCTGAATTCATGTGAAAGTCATGCATTTAGTTTAGATTATCAATAAGATTGCATGTGTGAGAGAGATTATTCCTAATTCTAAGTACACGTGTTGATTTTACTACGTTCTAGACTCATTATGAGTATTCCAACACTACAATAAACAACTTACTACTTAATTGGATCAAGCAATAAGTAGAGCAATGGATATGTAAAATCAATCAAACAATAACACGAAATTCCTGAATTGAAGTCTTGAATTGAAATAAATGAAAATAGGGTTCAAAAATTCATAAAATATAATTGAAAAACCTAGTCAACCATCCTAATTATTAAATTATATAAGAAATAATGAAAAGACATCATCCAGATCGAGAAATAATGAAGAAAGTGGAGAAATCCAATTTTTTGGCTTGAATCTTAACTTTGATTAAGGATTTTCAATAAAATTGTATAATTTTGACTTTGATTGATGATTGAGCCTTGTTATTCGCCTTCAAAATACGTAGAATATGTGATTTTTAGGTCTAAGAGAGTTTTTTTTCTGAGTGGATTCTAGGTTGTAAAGGATGCAAAGATATCATACCAAAATTTGTCGAAACAAGAAAATGAAAGAAATTTTTCTCCCAGTTGGAAAGTTATGCGTACACATGACATAAATTGAGTGAACACATAGTAGAATGATTTTAGCTTCAGTCGGTCTATAATGGGATATCGCTTACGCCTGCAGGCCTATGCATACTCATAGCTCATATTTTGGGGCCAATTGTTCAAATTGGTCATTGAACTTTTTGCAATGCATTTTTTTTTATCATTTTCACTTGTGATTTCGTCCCTTTAGCTTCTATTTGTCTCCAATTGAGTTTGTAGCATCTCCACTCTTCATTTTATGTCCCGACATGACTATTGGAATATTGAAATTTAGTCTCCAAAGTTTTAATTTCGCCAATCTTCTTTATTTTTAGCTCGTTCTCTCCAATTCTTCATCAAATCGTGAGTTTTACCCAATAAACACATATAACATAAATTAGGCTATAATTCATCAAAAGAACTACAAAATATCATTATTTAAGGCCCTGGATAAGTGTATTTTATACATTTATCAAATGTCAAATAGGGGCTTAAATTGTTAATTAAGATATGAGGCCTAGATGAATTTTCTGGTGGCTTTGGCCTTTCTGATGTTTGTGTTCTCCTCCTATTATTTGTGACACAAGTTGATAAAGATGGATAATGACTTTGGTAGTTGGGACCATCTAATTTTAGCAATCCCTCAAAACATTTCTAATTTTAGCATTGATTGAACATTTTGTTGAGTTAAACAAGAAAATATCACCATAATAAAACATGCACACACGCCTTTTCACTTGCAATACGTGTTGATTAGTAAGGAACCTCAAGATCTTCTCCACCCTTTTAGGTTGAAGGCAAGGCGACCCCCTTCTTACCCATAATGTTGAAAAAAGTCGTGAAGATTTATTACTGCTTAATCTCCGTTGAACAACCACTTATTCTTATTTACACTCATGGTGTACCAAGATATTACAACATTTTGTTTTTCATATATTATAGAATTTATTTAGAAAATTTAGCCATACAAATTTTCCGACAAGAGAAATACGATAGCTCAGAGGATATATTTGAGCTTACCCTTTCTACTAAAAGATCAAATGAGGAAGTAAATATCTCAGAGTTAACATTAAATTTTCTAGTAAAAATTCGAGTTCGATTTGGATTTCCTTGATTTCACCATATTGTATTTAATTTTTATCACCACACCAAAGCAATGTTGGGTTACACCTTTCTCAAGCAAAGTATATTGCAGAATTGTTAGAAAGCACCAATATTTCTAGAGCAAAACCTTTGGGGGTGTCCTACTACATCTAGTTCCAAATTGTCTACAGTAATTGGTGCATTGCTTTCTGACCCTACTGAATAAAGAAGATTAGTTGGTGCATTGCAATATTGCACCATTTCACGTCCAGATATTACTATACTATCAACCAACTCTGCCAATTTATGCACACGTCGAGGGAACCTCATTGGACGGCAATTAAAAGAGTTCTAAGATATCTGAAGGGAACCATTACTTTTAGACTATTTTATACCCCTTCAGATTTGAAATTAAATGCCTTTTGTGACAATGATTGGGCTGGAAACCCGGATGACAAGAGAAGTACTAGTGCTTACCGTGTTTTTTTAGGTCAAAATCTTATATCCTGGACAACAAAGAAGCAAAATGATCAAAGATCTAGTTCATGTATTCGTGAGTACAGATCTATGGCCATAGCAACATCAAAGTTGTATTGTTTAAAGAAATATGGGTGGTTCTTTCGAATGCACCTTCTTTGTGGTGTGATAACATAGGTGCAATTGACTTGGTATCCAATCCAGTATTCCATGCAAGAACTAAGTATGTGGAATTCAATTATCACTTCATAAGAGAAAAGGTTATGAATCAATATATTGGTGAAATTTATCTCTACTCACAATCAGCTGACATCTTTACAAATGCGCAAACATCATCTACATTTTACTTTTTTAAGGGACAAACTATTGGTCAGTCCTCTACCTGACAGTTTACAGTGAGTGTTAGAGTACAGTTCTGCTACGTTACCAAAAGACTTTGACACTGGTTTTGACAGGATGACGTTGCTTCATGACGTGGATGAATTTTAAATTGAATTTCAAAATTCATTTTCAAATCATCAGAACCGACCCAAAGGCTTAAACTCGTTTCACTCCCACCATCTCACCATCTGAACCTAATTCACCTAAAAAAAATTTCCCCTTTGAAACCCTCGAAATCTCATCTGCTGCACAACTTCACCCGGCTTCTCCATGGGCACAACTTCACCAATCTTCTCCATCAGCGCAACTTAACCCATCTTCTCCATCAGCGCAACTTCACCGGTAGATTTACGTCCTGCAACCTCAAATTACAACGAGAGGAAAGAATTACAGAGTTTTCCATAGCTGTAGAAGTAATGAACATTTTTTTGCAGAATGCCGGAACAAATGTCCCTGTCCATGGTGCAAACATGGCTTCCTGAAGTGTTTTGAGGTGGTGAAAAATATGAAGAACCAAGGTAGACTATTCAATACTTGCAGCATGAACTGTGGATTTTGGGAGTTGGTCGAAATGGGTGAAACGAGTGGTGTATCAAGGTCTGTTAATATGGCAAACGCAATAGCTAAAGATTTATCTGGCCTGTTAGAAACACGATGCGCTGATGAACAAGAAGTTGAGATTTTCGTGACCGTGAAAATACGCAATGGAAGAGCAAGTCCTTAAGTTGTTTTTGTTTAATGAAATTGAAATGCCATTGATGTAAATATATGGAGTCGTAGTTAGGCATGTAGTATGAATCAGATGCTCAACTTCTGTAAATATATGATTTGGAATTCCACCATGCACTTAGTGTTAAGGTCTGTTATGATTTCCTTATTTGCCTAATTCCAATTTGCTTCTAAGTAACTCAGAAATTTGGTGTTGTACGGCAATTGAATTTGCCTATCTATTAGTTTCGATTTTTTTGGTAGTATTTGGCCCTTGCAGTTGGATGACCCTATAATTTGTTATAGGATCTTCACCATGGTCTGCATCATCTACTTGAACACTTACAGCAAGAAAAAATAAGATTTATTGGACATCGAACTTGTAAGTGTAAACTGATGACTGCTAAAACCTTCAAAATATAGAATGTAAAATTTCACCATTAACCCTAGAAAGTCTTTAGGATTGCAATAGAAGGAAGTTTGAAACATACGAGGCTGAAGCAGTCAATTTAACTGCTTCCTTTTGAGCTTGTGAAACACAAACTACAAGAAGATCATTCACTTGTGCCTGGAGCTCAATATGTTTCTTTCTAAAGGAACAAAGAAGGAATATCACAAAGATTACTCCAACACCTGGAAAACGACTGCATAACTAAGATATTGATTTGTTATAAAGATAGATGCTGCCCTCAAATAACAAACAAAACCTCAGGAACAAAGCAATACTACCAGTAAATGATATCATACAGATTTCATATTCAAGCCATACTTTGCTTACTAACATAAGTAAATTTTCCACTTTTAGTGCATTTGTCTAAGTAACCTCTTCTGGGATATTAGAGTTTGTATTCTCAGCATTTGTACATTCATTTGCTACATTCAGATCGAGCACCTAATGTTAAAGGGGGTCCAACATCTGCAAGTGCATTACTAACTCTTCCCTCATGCAAATCTGAAGTTAGTCTTCCATTGCCAACACCATCATGCACTGGTTGTATACCCCAACCTGTAGACAATCCACTATAATCTGAGATGTATAGAATAAGTCAAGAATGCATAGCCACATAACTTAAATTTATAACAGTACCAGGTTGTGTGTTACTTTACCTTGTGGATTCAATATAGGATTGGTTGAAGATGGATAGATCGAACTGGAAGTATGTAAATGTTGCTTGAATTCAAGATTTTAGTTTCCACCCTATACAAATAAAATTATAAGTAAATCGTACACGTATCGAACGAATGAAAATTGTATATCGTAACTAACTAGTAGGAGTTGTGTACGACAACGGTATCTGCATGGCTACTTGTGCTTGTTGAGGGGCCTGAATGACGGGTGCAACATCTCCCACATTACTTGGTCGAACTTTCAGTCTCTTAACTTTATTTGAACTTGAAGTTGCCTGCTAAACATCGGAATTTATTATATAGCATACTAATTTACGTACTAAGGTTATCAAAAATTAGGGAATGACCTTAACTTTGTTTGAATTTGATTCCAATAGACCATTCTTACGAAGTTTCCTACGTGCACCCTTTCTTTTCACACATTCTGGATCCCGCACATTACCATTTCCAGTATCATGTGATGCACCACACCCAAATGTGGTCTGCATAGCATGCATGAGCACAATGTTACTACCACAACTTGACTTCGATGCCATCATATGTTTACACTGCATGTCGATCCAATCAATTATACCACCAGCTCTTACTTCATCATCCACAGTCATGTCCGCCAACGTAGCAAAATGATGACACATTTTATCATACATCAACTGTCCTTGAGTACTAACCAAACCGCATAATTTACTGCAACCCTGGAGTGTGCTCTACTCACATCTCGTCGCCATCGCCGTAGTATATATCTCGTAGGCACTTTTTTCACGTCGTTGTAGATCAAAATTGCAATACTATGTCTACAAATAATTCCTCGAAATTTAAGAAGGTGGCAATTGCAAGTGAATTCACATTTGTCTCTTTGAAATAAAACGAAAATAGTTTTCTTATTACAACGCTCATCATGTATGACATCCTTGCACACCTCGTACGTCGTTTCCAAAAATCCCCCCGAAGCAGATATGAGATCACAGTATACATTGCCCGTGAACTCCTTTTGAATCTCCATGAATTTTGAAATTGTGTACACTGCTTGAAATTACTTCTCTATTTCGTACCTCGTTGCCCATGGCACCATTTGCGAGTAAGACTTGAAATCTGCTTGAAACTCCTTTCAACTTTATTTCTTAAAGCTCGTTCGTATTGTTCAACAAATTGCTTCAACGTCGTTTTTGAATGTACATAACCATCGAAGAACGCATTCATACTCTCACTGCGTTGTGTAGTTGACATCCCTGCCCAAAATGTAGTTTTCAAATAACAAGGAACCCAACGTTCCATGTTCTCGTATAGACCAGCCAACCATTCATTATCATGTAAATCATACTTTTCGATCATTACTATCCAGCCTCTTTCAAATTCTTCAACAAATTGACAATTATATACCAATCCATGTATAGTAGCAAATATTAAACCCTTATCCATGTGGTATCCAAACTTTTCTGGCAACTTCTTCAAAATATGCCACAAACACCATCTATGCTTTGTGTTTGAGAACACTATCTGAATTGTATTTTGCATAGCCCTATCTTGATCTGTAATTATCCCATTCGGAGCTTGGCCGTGCATGCATTGTAACCATATCCTAAATAGCCACACAAATGTATATGTATTCTCATTTGAAAACAAACCACATCCAAGGAGTGTTGATTGTCCGTGATAATTCACGCCAACAAAAGGGGCAAAAGACATGTCGTATTTATTAGTTAGGTACGTGGTGTCGAATGTAGCAACATCTCTGAATTTCTTATATGCTTGCCTACTCCTATTATCTGCCCAAAAAACATTCTTTAGTCACAGCTCTTCATCCAAATCCATACTAAAGTAAAAGCCTAACTACCGTGCTTGTATTTTCGAAAAGTATGATTGTATTGCTGCGACGTCTCCTTCTACAAGTCTTAAACGTCTAACTTGTTCAACATAGTTTTAACAATCATTTTCAATACAAGTCATCTTCTCATATCCACCAGCTTCAACAACAGCAGAGTTTTAATTTTTGTGCAATGGAATTCCTGCGATATCATTTACTTCAAGCCGCCGTTTAACATATGCACTCAATTCTCGGTTGCATCGATATAGCCTTGACTTCGAAGGACTTGTTTTATGATTGTGCTCGAGGTGTACTATGTTAATTCTCCATACTCCATGAACATCTGAAGATGCAGTGATTCTAGCTTTACATCCACTCTGAATGGTTGGTTGCGGCTTCAAAGTACTGCTTCTGCTTCTAATTCTGTTCCCTTCACGACTGCAAACAAATGTAATATATCTCAATATTCCATCATCGTCATTTTTTGAGTTTATTTTTCCTAACTGGGAAGCCTACGTCGTACGCATATCTTTGAAAATGAAACTCATAACAAGGAAAAAAATTAAAAAATTCATAAGAATACCCTTTTCTGCCATCTTGAAAGATGATTATTTCCCGCTTGAAATTGTGTGTGCTTCTTTGATTTAAGATGTCCGAAGTAGCGTTCTCCCCGTTCTTCGTCGGAGATCGGAGTGTTTCGTAGAAGAATATGGATTCCAACTGGTGTTTTCCAGATGAATTCAGTGATGAAGACACGCGAAAGTTGTTTACTGAAATGGGTTTGCCCGCTTCTTCATTCAAGCTTCATTTTAGATGGGCTTGACCCGCTTTCAATTTATAACCCATCTTTCATTTTTATTTTTATTCCTTTAACTTCCACCTCATTATGTTACTTACAGTGTCAACCACTATGATGAAATAGCATTTTTCGTTAGAGTATATTATCAATATTCAAGTACAAAATTCGGTAGCAATCAAAGAAGTCAAATTATTAGTTGATAAGGTTTTGATTTGTTCAAACTATTAATGATAAGGCTGTAAACAAGTTTAGTTGTAGAACATTATCAAAAGATCCTCATTGTTATATGTTTTGTTATTCTGTAATCTAAATAAACATAATCAATATACGTTGGTGTGTAGTGCGAGCTGATAGAATAACATAATAATAGGGATTATAGAT
>CAIGRN010188146.1:0-31105 GCA_903798345.1 Fraxinus anomala
CTATAAAATTGTAAATCACCCATTTCACACACACACACACACACACACACACACACACACACAAAATATATATATAAATTCCAAATCTGTAAATCATCAATTCTGCATATATAAATCACAAAACTTTAAATCAACAATTTCATATAAATAAATTGCAAATCTATAAAAATAGTAAATCACCAATTCTGCATATATAAATCACAAAACTTTAAATCAACAATTTCATATAAATAAATTGCAAATCTATAAAAATAGTAAATCACCAATTCAATATATGTAAATCACAAATCAACAATTTTTAAGTCACCAATCAAACTAAAAAAAAAAAAAAAATGATCAGATAGATTAGGACCCACCCACAATACACAGACTTAGTCACCAGCATAATGGGGTGGGGGCGGAGATAGTGGCCATCTGGCGGAGGACGACGATGCACTAGCGGTTCACGCACTTGCTGGAGAGTTCACTGCTCACCCACAATTTCAAATTTGGGAGCCGAATGGGATTTGCAATTGTAATGTTTTGGAAGAAGTGAGAGCGGGAGAGAAGGCTGGCCAACGTTTTAACTTATTTCCAATTCGTAATATTAATGGGCCTAATTTGGTAAAAAAAATTCCAAAAGAAATGGCCTATAATTTTTCTAAAAAAAATTGGCCCAAGTAACGCTCATCATCTTCCTCCCTCTAGCTCCAAGCTTCCCTGCAACAATGGCAACGGCAAGTCTGCAACGCCAACACAATCTCCCTCCAAATCCAACTTGTAAATCTTGACGGATCCAACACGGGCGACCGTGCCACCTCGCCGGGTGCTAGATCCGCCATTACACGTGACTAACTCAGGGTTGTGCTGGCTTGCAAAACCAGCTTTATTGTGTCTACTTTCAGTTAAGCCTCTTGAACATGACGAGAGCTTGTTCCAGGGGCTAAAATGTCAGCATTTTTTTTATAACTTTTAATGAGAATTCGTCGTGTCTTTGTTTAAAAATCTATCATTGAGTTTGTTTCTGTAGTAGGACTGGTCTACTTTATGCAACACTGACATGTGAATGTGGCAAGCAAAAATTCAATAAAATATGTGTCAATTTTAACCACTGTATGTATTCATTGTAAAGTGTCAAGTTCGACAAGGAAACTAAAGGTTTTGGATTAGATGAAAAATTACTATTGTGCCTAAAGAATTAATTACACATGTTGTTTACATTGAGTTCTCAAGCATGTTTGGACTTTAAGAATGTTTATCGAATTTCTTTATGACATCTTTTGGTGTATACCGTGATAAAGAATTGCTTATGTAAAATAAAAGGTGTTTACATAATTAGAATTCAAGGTCAAGTTGTTCCAGTTGATGGTCGTCCTTCTTATTTACAATTATATTTCTTCGATACTGAAGTTGAAATACAAAATCGATTACAGCTTTATGAAAAATTGGTTGAACCAATCATTGTAAACTGAATAAGTATTCCAAAAGATAATCCTTACACAACTGGGATGATCCTACATAGATACTTTTTATCTCCATCTTGGATAGCAGAAGTGTAAACTGGGATGAAGAAAAAGCTTTGGTGAATACATCTGCAAGCTGAGCATTAGTTCGAATGGGATATGGGTGCAGAAATCCAGCTTGAATTTTGTCGCGGATGAGGTGACAATCCAACTCGATATGTTTGGTGCGCTCGTGAAAGACAATATTCTTGGCAATGTGTAGCGCAACTTGGTTGTCACAGTATAAATTAATAGGGAGAGAAACTAGTAGATGGAGGTCTCGAAGGATGTAGGATAACTACTGTAATTCACATGAGGTTGAGGCCATGGCCTTGTATTCGGCCTCGACAGAACTTCAAAAGACAACAGACCGTTTCTTGGAGTGCCATGAGATGAGTGAATGGCCAAGGAAGATACAAAATCCTGTAACTGAGCGACGGGAGTCAGTACGTGATGCCCAATCAGAATCTGAGTATGCACGAAGAGTAAGAGAAGCACTGGAAGGGAAAAATAAACCTTGTGTAGGTGCATTCTTGATGTAACGCAAGACTTGATGAGCAGCATGGAAGTGAGTCTTTGTATGGGCAGACATGAATTGGCTCAAATGATGAACTGAGTAGCTGAGAACAGGCCTAGTGAGGGTGAGATAAAGAAGTCGACCAACTAGGCGCCTGTAAGGAAGAGAGGAGTAGGGAGAAGGTCTCCATGTGTTTTGCTGAGTTTGATATTTTGATCCATGGGAATTTTGATGGGTCGAGAGCCAAGTGTGCCGGCAACTGCTAAAAGATCAAGTGCATATTTGCGCTGACAAATGAAAATTCTCTTGGAGGATCGGGCATCTTCAATGCCAAGAAATTAATGGAGATCGCCAAGGGGCTTGATTCGAAAATGTTTATTGAGAAATGCTTGGAGAAAATCAACAGATTGTATGTTGGAGCTTGCCACAATAATATCATCGACATAAACAAGTAGGACAGTAAAAGATCCTTTTTTCAGTTGGGTGAAGACGCTGTAGTCGGCTTTGGATTGTTGAAAATCAAAATCAAGTAAGGCATTAGATAATTTTTGATACCACTGTCGTGAGGTTTGTTTTAAGCCGTAGATACTTTTGTGTAAACGGTACACTTGTGAAGAAGACCCTTTGGAGAAACCAGATGGTGTGCGCATGTATACTTCTTTGTCCAAGTCGTCGTGAAGGAAGGCATTTTGGACATCAAATTGTTTGAGAATCCAGCCTTGAATGGAGGCAATAGCGCGTAGAGTACGAACCGTGGCAATTTTAGCCACGGGTGAAAACGTTTCGGTGTAGTCAAGTCCTTCTTGCTGGGTAAAACCTTTGGCGACTAAACGGGCCTTGTAGCGTTCAATGCTACCATTTGAATGATATTTGATCTTAAAGATCCATTTAGAGCCTATAGCATGTTTACCGGGAGGTAATTCAACAAGAGACCAAGTATTATTGAGCTCGAGAGCAGCCATTTCAGACTTTATAGCCTCACACCAATTGGGATTTTTAACAGCTTCACCATAGGAAGAAGGTTCAAGATGGGAGGAAATAGCTGAAGCAAAAGAAGAATAAGAGAGAGATAATTTATGAAAAGAAAGAGTTGTAGAGAGAGGGAACGCTTTACTTGGTGTCAATGGAGTTTTCGTAGATAATGATGATGAATGTGCAATAGGATCATGAACTTTCTGCAAGAGGGATGAAGGTATAGTTTGTAAAGATGGTGGGGGAGGTAAGGAATGGCAGTAGTAGTTGGTAATGTGGGTAGGAGTTTTGTGTGGTCGAGTGGATCGTCTGAGTGGTGGTGGGAGGGAGGGAGGGAGGGGGGGGGGGGGGGGGGGGGGGGGGGGGGGGGGGGGGGGGGTTCATAAGTCCAGCTTTCATTCCTTTATTTCATTTTTATTTTTTATTTTCCCTGAAGAAAAGGCTATAAGGGTGTTTACAGTCATGATGTTCATGGTCACATAGTTACAGAGATATGGAGTTTCCAATGAATTTAGTCAGTTTTACGAAATGGAAAGAACACCATCCTATAGATCAATGTAAAACCAAGTCACGACAAAAATAATTAACTTTAAAACTCACCAGGAGCGATCAGTGTTCTCCCAGCATCAATGGTGATATGTGTTTGTAACTTTAGTGATTTTGCCTTTTCCTGTACAAATAAGAAATTACAATCCAGATGAAACAAAAGAATATAGTCCATGCATGATAAACTTCTATACTATAGCAAAGTACAAAAGATAAGCCCAATATACTATTTGATGGCCCTATAATAAGTTTCTGCTTGTGAGACCAAGTTATATTCCAGATGATGCTATCCCACCATCCCATATTGCAGACAGATACTTCCATCTGTTCACTGTAGAGATCTGGGAGGCGACTCGACTGACAAGTACTACCAATTGCAGGGGACTTAGCCAACCCATGCCAAAAATGAGTTTAAATTATCAAAACAAATTGATGGAATATTAGAAGGATATTTTTATATTTAATTTCCAATTTTGATATTTAATTTAGGAAACATAAGTAGGGATTATTTTAATATGTTTCGTACTTCAATTTAGATTAGTTTGCACCCTATTTAAAGGGGGCTTATGCGATGTAATGGAGACAAACTTGGACATGAAATAAAGATTGATATTTTCTTGCCTCAATTCTCTCGACTCTTCCCTTCTGTTTGTCTAACGCTCCTCCCCTTTCTACCTTCCTCATTCTATCTCCCTCCTTTCTCTTCTTCTCTCCCTTTTCCCCTTCTCTTATAATTGTTCCACGGCATTCGGCATCACAAATCCTTACACTGCTCGACAAAGTGCATCAGCAGTCGGGGCAACAGTAAGAAGACAAACATTTTCCAACATTTTGAAAGATTCCTTGATTAGGCATGCAATAACATTAAAGGAGAACCGCAATTAATTAACAACAGTTGATTAGCCCATTAATGCCTTTAAATTCCACGAAATTATCAAGTTACAACGTCATCAAATGACAAAAGTCCTAAATAACAATTTACTGTGCGATACAATGTCATTGTTAACAACCCTTTCTTTCGACTTCATCTCGTGCTCCTCAGGGCTCAGATGACCTGATATATTACACCAGTTAAATCCTTGACCCTTTTTGTCTTTTCTAAGATGACAAAATTTTCTCACAAATCGTGGCAAAAGGGGTAAAAAAGGAATAATTTCAACTAATTAAAATTCTTAAGAATAACAGTATTTATCTAGTCTATGCATCCTTAGAGTACAAGAATAATTAACCAGTTTTTTCACGTCTTCCCGGAAAGTGCTGTGAGATATTGTCCAACAAAATAAATAGCACAAGTATACATTACATCATTTTATGTAACATTCATAAAACATGTGTTATCTGATAAACTGCTATGGTAATTTCAAATTGAAGCTATTCATATGGCTCTTACTTGTAAAACAAGCATATCATTTTCACTTTCAATTTTCACGACAACCTTAACCTGTCCACACATCTCCCACCTGCATGGAAGCAAGCCAGTGAACTTAGTCAAATAATATTACACATAAATAGCAATTCAGAGTTCCAATAAATTAAATTTGTGACTACGTTAAAGAATACCTGTTTAAAGATTTCGGTGCCCGGTTTGCAAGTTTCTTGTAGAGACCCAAAGTAGCATGACTATCAATCATAAAAAATTGGTTGACTAGAAGTCAGAACAAGTAAATTTATGTACCGAAGAACTTGTAATTTGGAGCCTACCAGCAGGTTGTATTATTTTCATTGAAATAGTTAACTCGTAAAATGACTGCAATTGTAGCATGAAAAACCATGACTTACGGGAACAAAATTACAGATTAGACCCAAAAAGAAAAACACATCAAACTTTTAAACATAGTTTTGCCTCCCATTAAAGATTATTATAGAATCTATGATGCAATCTGTATAAGATAAAATGAATTCTTCCATAATGGACTCTAAGCAGACTTGGCTTTCATATTTTGAACTTTAAATTCATTTCAAGAGACTTTGCAGTATCAGCGTCAGAAAGTGACAAAATGAAGCGCTGTATTACAACAAGTTTTATTCCTTTTTCTTCTTTTGGGATATAGAATAATAAATAACTCATATATGCAAGAGTCCAGCAAAAAGTAGCCCTCACTTTTATTGGCCAGGGTTCAATTGAAACGTCCTAGTCATTTAGCCTCCGGTTCAACCTTAGCCCTTCACATCAAACCAAGGTGTCGTTGTGATACCACCAACCAGTCTTTGGTCAAATTTAAGACTTCACGGTGTAGTTTTTATTTCAATCGTGTGTTGTAAGATTTTTGTTGTTTCCACTGCAGAATTTGGCATCTTCTTTTATTATGTGATAGATATTACATACTCTTGGTTCCTTTTTTTTGGGTCCCAATTTAAATAGGACTGCCTGATATTGAAAGAAATAATCCTACATAAATGAAAAATGGTTTACTTTTTCCCAGTAATCAAACCACTGCCACTCCCAAGAAATTGGTAAGTAACAATTAAAAAAATCAATCGCATTGATAACATTGTCAGCTAATGAACAGTAGGTGTTGAATACAAAAGGTGCAATTTGAGGCTGATGCTAGGGTCAAGATAGCAGTTACCTGCATTGTGCAGCAATCTTCCCTTTCCCCATCTTTAAGTCATTCCTCACAACCAAAACCTGTTAACAATTATTCAAGAAATAAAGCTAAATTATCCTCGTATTAATGTACTTAAAGCTTCTTCTCACTTCGCATAAGAGCGTGACTATATCTGCATACACGGGGAGAATGGAAAAGACATAATACCATTTTGAAATCTTCAAGAATGTCAGCTAGTTTTTCGATCTCGAGGGGTAGTTTACCACGGTTCTTTGGTTTACCGTCAACAACTATTTCAGCGCCTTTCGATACTCGGGGCGAAAGAAAAATACCGGCCGAATGCCGAGCTCCAATGAAGAACCCCAAAGCAAGGCAGCCAGCCCCAAATAACAAGGCACTGAACCAGGTCATATCTATCATATCAAACCCCAAAGAATCAATGTGCACTGTAGTCAAATACCACTACACAGTCAGCTAGGGATTACACCTGATTAAAAAAGGCATGTATTACAGAGTATAACTAATTGGAAAAGGAACTAGATACCAGTAATAATTTGCTGGAGCAGAAACTACATAAGCAGAATAGTCAACTTATCGGAAGACGAAGATCGAGCCGCGTCGGCGTAAGTTTGCTATTCAGTGCGGCAGCGACGGGGACGGACCGCGGACGAGAAAAGGATAGAAGTGGGACTTTCAGTTTCCATGATCTGAAATTCTTTTTCTTTATTTATTAAAATTATGAAAAAAATAATAATAATAAATACCCTAAAAATAAATAAATAAATTCGTTTTTCTTCCGGCTTTTTATGAGCTCGTGAACTTTAGGCCTAAGAGCCGTTCGCAAGCTCTGCGATCCGAGCCTTCCGAGTGAACCCTCGGCTAGGCTCGGGCTCGTTTAACGAGCCCAAATCGTCCATCGGGACGATCCCGAGCCGTCTATGGACCGAGCTTTGACGAGCCAGACGACGAGCTACCCCACCATTTTGTCACTCATAGGCTATATTATGTTCGGCCTAGACATTTTAATCGGAATTGACCTTCCGAATCAAAATCGGAGTTTTCGATCTGATTTCAAAAAAATAAATTAGAAATCAAAATTGAAAGATGGCTAGATCCGGGTCAATTCTTATTTCTTAAATTAGAATCATGAGTACCTGAATGGACTGATTTTTATATGATTTTTTATTTACAATTTATAGGTTAGGTAAAAGAAATACAAAATCTAAAAACCTAATTATAGTAATTTGTCTACAACTCTAGACTCTAACCCTAAAAATTCAAGACCGACACTAACATAAGATTGTTGTATTTAAGAGATTGATACATGTTGAAATTTGCAATTTAAACTTTCTATGGAATAAAAAGTTCAAGATAGGTTTGTGGTGTAAGATGATGAATCAAAACATTCATTCTTTATAATTTGAGATTTTTACTTTCTTGTATTATTTACAAACTTAATTGATTTTTGAATTTTATATAACACGTGACAATTGAATTTGATATATTTATAACATGGGTCGTGGTGTACATTTTTTGCTCCCTTGAGTGTGGTTTTCTTTCAATTTTTCTTTTTATTCAAACGTAGTAAGTTCAATAAGTAGGCTACAATATCACAATATTATATAGTAATGTATCTAATCAATATTTTTTATGTTAGTTCTTTTCAAGAGTGGAAGAATTTAAACATTATTCATAATTAAATTATATACTATAGCATGCCTCACTTATGGAACGAATAAGATTTATTAAGAAAAAATAATTTTTTTATGAAACCATGATTTATTTTTTCGTGTTTTATAATTTCCACTATTTTACTTCTTGAAGACTTTTTAGCTGAATTTTTTCTCTTGTACGAACATTGTCATGTAGTTATGGGTTATGTATGTATTGAAATGACCTCTATGAAAAAATATTCATTGAATTTATATAAAAAATGTTATGAGCAAAATCGAATTTGAACCAAAATCGACGATTCTATTTGGTTTCATAATTATAAGGACCCCGAATGGTTCTAATTTCGAATAGCTCAAATATGATATGCAGTTTAGGGTATTGAAATACCCGGACCAATCCACCCGACACCCATGCATAGGTTATGTTGTCACCAATTTTTGCTTCCATTAGGTTCACTTGGAGAAAATTTGATAAAAATTTAAGTTAAAATTAACAATTAGTTTAAATCACATATAAACCTTTCGTGAAATTCACAATTTCATGAAAATTTCAATCTCACAATTTTATCAAAATTTACTAATAAATCAATTTCTAGCAATATCAAACAAGTGCTCGTTACATCAAACTTAATTTTTTTTTCTATTTTATTAAAATGGTCACAAGTAATTTAAATAAATAATAAATACCTCAGTGCCCAATCAGACACACCCATATATAAAAGTAAATTAATTTGTCAAATGGTAAAGTACTCCAAAAAGGTCATTACAACTGTATTACTTTAAGCATACTTATTAACTTATGTAATTAGATAAATTTATTTCTGCTACTCTGCTTTATTGTTCAATATAAAGTTTTGATGAATTTACTAATATATTAGTAAGCTACATATTATTTGCGATGCGACTCTTTTTTACATATCATGATACGAATCATCGAGCATTTTATCTCTCAGTATCAAAGTTTTTTGATAAAAAATTTAAATTTTTTGATCAATTATAGACAATTTAAACAATAATTAATCAAGGGCTGAATTTTCACGGATAGGCTATATCGTAGTCCAGGAGCAACAAAGGTTTTAGTTCATTATAACCTCACAAAAATCCAAAAATGCATGAATATCCAAACAAAACTCAAGAAGGAGAACCTGAGAAGAAATATAAATAATTGATTTGGAGTTGAGGATTACACGTTTTTTTTCTCCTAAACGGTTCTTTCAATCTTCATTTTAGTTTTTTTACTATGCCCTCGTTTTAACTTCATTTTTTGAGAGAATAATTTTTGTAATAGTCATTTTTTTTTTTGGAAAATATGCGATTAAAAAATAGATAAAACTTTTAAGTTTATGTGTAAAATAATTTTATTGTAAAAATGTGTTGTTGAAATTGAGTTTTAACAAAAAATTAATTTTTATATAATTGAGCTCAAACAAGTTATAGGTTTTGATTTTAGAATGGTACAATATTTTTATTGCACGAGTAAGGGTGTCAAAATGAACACACACTACGTGTAGCTCCGTTTGTTAAAATGGGGCCAAGGACCATCTCAATTAGAAGCCTAGAGGCTCGGTCGCGTCAGCCCTCGCCTCCAGGACACACGTTTAGGACTAGTCATGGGCATGCCAAACTTCTTTAGATGCAACTCATATTGAAATTTATTTAGCACGTATAAAATTAATTTAAAATATTGTTTGCTACAGTAAGATTTTTTATCACACATTCACCCAATAAAATATTCTTCACACAAACCAATAAAGTTACTTTAAATTTCAACCACATATCCTCTAAAAAAATACTATTTATTACTCCATTTTCAACACAGTAATGAGTGACAAACAAGATCTTATTTATTTCTCAACATTGAAGGCAAATGTTAGAGATCATTTGTGCAAAATCCATTTTTTTAAAGAAATAACCTATAATTATGTTTAAATTACAAGGAAACTGGTGATTATATTCGCACTACAATTTCTATTTGCAGCAACACATTTGAATTACAATGAGTATTTTAAATATTTACTCTCTGTCTCTCTTATACCTTCAACCTTTTCCATTACATTATCATTGTTAACATTTTCATTAATTATTACATTTTGTCTTAGGGTGAACCTGTACACAAGTAATGTAGGGGCAATTCTTTTGCAAGCGTATTAAACTAAGGATGTGTTTGAACCCAATTTTTGAATGAATGAATTTTGTAATAATGACATTTTAGAAAATGTATTACTAAAAAGTATAGAATTTTTTTGAATTTATGTTTAATATTATTTCACTGAAAAAATGTGTAATTAAATATGAATTAAAAAAAAAATTATATAATGAGGCTCAAATAAACGCTTACGCTTAGCCTTTATTTGATTCTCATTATTTTAAAACTTATTTTTTTTTAAAATTTATTTTTAATCACACATTCTCGTAATAAGATATTTTACACGTTAATTCAATTTTTTTCTACTTTTTTTTCAAAAATTCACTATTATAAAATTTACTTTAATGGGTTTAATTTGATACAAACTTAAAAAATCTAGAGCAAAACGACACAACCCTTGAAGTAAGAAAATGACAAAATAATTATTCAAACCGAGGACACGTGTAAGATCCAATTTCCATCAACAACAGTGCACTTGGATATCACACCCTAACATTATTTCTTTTCTTGCAATCTTGTTTTCATTTTTCACTGCAGCGATTAGTCTAGTCGTTTCAAAACTCAAAAAGTCAGAGACGCGCAAAGTGAATAGCAAAGTCTTCCTCTCCAAGATTTTTCAGTTTCCACCTTCAATCCTAAGGTAGTATATTCTCCACCCTTTTTCTGTTCTCTATCAATATTCTCGATTTTGATCAGATCGCTCAATTGGTTTTTGTAATTTTTTTGTTCTCGCTTTTATTTTCTACAGATATGGATATTTATGCGATCTCTGTTTTATGCACAGTTATTTCTATTTTTCGCAATATTTAGTCACTTTTACGTCAATATAATCTGACCCAGATAGAAAATGAAGCCAGTATTACATTTATCATGATCATATTTGGGATTGTACGCTGATCTTGGCTGAAGGGGGTTTTTGTTTTTGATTTGTTACCTTTAAGCATTTAATTGATTTTTGTTATATATTTTTTTTCAAACTGTGGGTAGTAGCGGTTCTAGTCGTCAGTGTATTAAACAACTGATGAACTTTTGTTGTTGATTTTTCTTAAATTTTTAGGTTTCGTGGGAGGGCCTATAGATCTTGGTATTTGAGAAAATGAGTGACAATTTGATGGAAAAAGTCAGCGCATTTGGCGAGCGCTTGAAGATTGGAGGGGCTGAGGTGGGACAAAAAATCAGCGAGGGTGTGAGCTCAATGAGTTTCAAGATGAAGGAACTTTTCCAAGGGCCAAACCAGGCCGACAAGCTCGTGGAGGAAGCCACGGCTGAAACTCTAGATGAGCCCGATTGGGCCATGAATCTTGAACTCTGTGATATGATCAACCAAGACAGGGTCAATTGTGTTGAAATGATACGGGGAATTAAGAAACGGATCATGTTAAAGACCCCTAGGGTCCAGTACTTGGCTCTGGTATTGCTTGAAACTGTTGTGAAGAACTGTGACAAGGCATTCTCTGAGCTTGCGGCTGAGAGAGTCCTTGATGAGATGGTGAAGTTGATCGATGACCCTCAGACTGTAGTCAACAATCGGAACAAGGCTTTAATGCTGATCGAATCATGGGGAGAGTCCGCGAATGAACTGCGCTACTTGCCTGTTTATGAAGAGGCTTACAAGGTATTCCTGAAGTTTCTTTTTGACTTGATTAATATAGAAAAATGAGCAATGAAATCACATCTTTTAGGAGTATTTAACATTTAATTAAGTTAATTGTGTTTGTCTAATTGTTCAATAGATTTTCAAATTCTATGATACTGAGGAGTTACCCTGCTCTAAGTGACTCTTTGCTATTTATTTCACGGATTTGTGTTCCGATTTCTTACTATTTTCCCCACATTTTTAGAGTTTGAAGTCAAGAGGAATAAGGTTCCCTGGCCGCGATGAAGAGAGTTTGGCTCCTATATTTACTCCTCCCAGATCGGTGTCAGCTTCAGAATCAAATGCCACTGGTGCTCAACAATTCCATCCCGATATCCCTGTGCAATCCCTTTCAGCTGAACAAACAAAAGAGGCATTTGATGTGGCTAGAAACAGTATAGAGCTGCTTAGCACTGTCTTGTCCTCTTCACCACAACAAGATGCTCTTGAGGTAATTTTACCGATTTAGCCCTTGTTTGAGCCCCATTTTTACTTTAAAATGAATTTTGTAATAGTTATTTTTTGGAGAATGCGTGGTTAAAAATTAAGAAAAAGTTTTCGATTTTTGTGCAAATTATTTTATTGATAGAATGTGTGGTTGAAAATGAATATTTCAAAAAATGAGTTATTGGATAGTGTGGCTTAAATAGGGGCTTAATTTCATTTGAAAATTAGTTTAGGGCTGTGCTATGGGTACATAAGTGTACCCACAGGGGTGTCCACAATGGACACCCGGCGCCCCATTATTTTAACATATAGCATTGCCACTCGAACAAAAGTTGCACAGGAAAGTGTCCAGATGAGAGCAATTTGTATCTATTAGCTTAAAGTTTCTCAGAGTGCTCACAATCTGACCATGTTAGTAAACAGCATTCTCCCAAATCCAGTACTAAGCTCAAAAGTTCCATTAAAACCTCACCCGGTTCATTTTAGATAGTTTAGAAGTTGTAACAGCATTTAGATTTTAGAGCACCACGAGCAAACGGTGCCTTATAAAGCCGTGTATATTTATCAACAAATCTCATCTGTATTTAAAGGAAACACCATCTAGAGCATAAAGTCCGGTCTGGTAGCCAATCATTAGTGTAACTGATTCAATTCAGACAATGCCGTTACCTCAACACATGCACGTTTGGCAAGATGTGAAAAAGATTTAGTTTTATTTTTGATATTGTATTATATAAAATTGCATAAATTTTCAGTGTGTTACCAGGTAGTATATTAGAAAATATTGCATTATAAAAAACTTTGTCCATTTGCTCTTTGCATCATAAGCAACCTTTTATTTTCTTATTATTTTTCTTTTGGCTTGTGCAATGCATGTATATTTGCATGTAGATGAAATCTCACACACATCAAAGTAAAGCATTTTTGGGTAATCATAAATTTTTCATTTTAGTGTCTCTGTTGCATAAATTCACTGGCTTTTAAAATCTTAGCCCCTATTTGACAATCATTATTTGGATAAAATAGAGTTTTGAATAGTGACTTTTAGGAGAATGTGTGGTTAAAAAGTACGGAAAGGTTATGGGTTTACGTGCAGAATATTTATTGTGTGAATGTATAGTTGAAAATGAGTATGTAGATAAAGAGTTTGAAAATAATGGTTTTCAAATAGGGGCTTTTAGGGCCATTGTTTCTTTTTACCTAAGGAGCTCATGGTTACTCCGAAATTCCCTAACTTCAGCATTTTTCCCATACGATTTTCTTCTCACCCCTTTACCTAGAATTAGTCAAATATTATTTCTCACAACATTTTGAATGATAATTGAATTTCATATGTCAAATCAACATTTTCAGAATTGTTTTAAAACCTACAATCTCATCGTTTAGCTGGCTTTACACATTAGGTTTGTGTTTGGTGCACCTGATTAGACAAATGAATATAGTATCAAATTATAATAGATACTACTAGGGTACTGTGGTGGATAATACTAGTTATTTTTTCATTTAAAAGAATGTTATTTACTATGTCTTTTCTTATTTGGCCTAAACCCGTTTCCATGATTCGTATTATGGTATATGGTTGGCATTCTCTTGAATGAAAAATCAAAGAATACTATACACCTAAATCACCATACTACCAGCTACCTAATACTATCCAGTATAATTTCTACTAAATTTCTTCTATGGTCTAATCAGGTGCCCCAAATGCAACCTAGTTGGATAATCTTCATTGTAACCCATCCTTGCAAATATCGTGTCATATGTGCCCTCATGTCTATTTATACCATACTGTTCCATGTTTTCCTGCATCTAGAAAATGTTTAAAGGTTGTACTCCCTTAGTTCTAGATGGTTTGTTTGTTGTTAAAGGTTATGGGTATTTTTGAGTTTGTGTGAATTATTTATTTCCTCACATGAGATCACTTTCGATTTGTTGAGTAGGATGACTTGACCATCACGCTTTCACATCAGTGTCATGAGTCCCAATATACTGTTCAGAGAATTATTGAAACAGCTGGAGATAATGAGGCCCTGCTCTTTGAAGCACTAAATGTGAACGACGAAATTCTGAAGGTATTGTCAAAATACGAAGACATGAAGAAACCATTGGTTGTTCAACAGGAGCCAGAACCTGCTATGATACCCGTAGCTGTTGAGCCTGATGATTCGCCCCGTGTAGGAAAAGAAGAAACTTTAATAAGAAAACCAGCAGGTGTTCGGACTGGGAGTCAGGGAGGGAACAACGGTGACATGATGGATGATCTTGATGAAATGATTTTTGGTAATAAAGCTGGTGGCACATCTGAAGCAGGGTCGAATCCGAATAAAAAGCGACAGCCACCTAAAGATGATCTCATTAACCTTTGAATCGAACATGTGATATTTGGAAATTAATGAAGCCTTTGACAATGTTGGCGTCGGGCTCATTTATGTAGTGTTGATATTTAGGGTTGCTTGAACCATCAAGACTCAAGAGACGAGGGAACTACTATTTTTTCGTATGAGAATAAAACTTTTAATTCCATTATGTGAACATATTTTTGTACACTATTTGTCGATTAATCTGCAAAATAAAACTAGAGAAAGATTTTCTACTATCTTGTGTAGAAGAATATTTGAATGCATAAATAAGGTCCAGATGGACTCATTTTTTAATGCAATTTGAAGGATCATTTCCAGTGTCAGAGCCAGAGAAATGATTCACTAACACTGATTCATTTATGTAGGTGGCTTTCAATATTTGAATAAATATTTTTGTCGACTAATAATTAATGTCTCGTGTAGATCATTTCTAGTCAATGATAAAAATTTTAATTGTAGAAAAACTGGAAAAGGTGAAGTGACGAAAATACTCTTTTAATTGACGTTCATTTGGCTTTCATTATTTCACATTAAGAAGAGAGAAATAATAATTTTTTTAGAGAAATGTGTAGTTAAAAAAGAAAGAAAAAGTTTTTGAATTTACGTATAATATTATTTTATTGAAAGATATATGATTGATAACAAGAAAAATAAAAATAAATTATAATTTAATGAAAAATAATAGAGGCTAAATGGGACCAGTTCTTTCATTTGTAGATTAACTAACTATTGAATTTACCGTTTACATCATTTTGTCCTTTTGTTGACTATCTTAAAGCTTTGGGCTGGTACGTAACATAAATGAAATGTTTAAATAAAGTCCAAAAAAAAAAAATTAATAATAAATAAATAAATTAATTGGGACTGTTACTGCAATAATCCAACAATTTATAAAGCTATAATGTGAAAACTTTCTTGTTTAATTCTTCCGCTCACGTGTTTAGCAGTAGTACTAGTAGTGTAACTACTAACTAGTGTCGAGTAGATGGCATCGCGCGTATGTGTAATTCTGTGAATGGAGATGGCCCGAAAACACCATTCCTCCGCCCCCAAATTTCACCGATCTCCGCTTCTTATCTTCATTCTCTCACTCCTCACTGTCTCTCTCCTCTTCTACATTTTCTCCCCTTCCCCTACAGTTCCCCACGTCACTCTAAACCCTAATGTTGATTACTCCTTCGTATCCTCCCTCGAGAAATTCCTAATCAACTCCAAATTTCATACTACAGTTGCGGATGATACCGTGACTGGTACTATTACCCAACAGGATGTTGAAAAACTAGATGTTTTGATTTCACGAAAACAGACTCGAAGGATTTATGATGATTCGTTTTATCCCCCGTCTTCACATATTAGGGTTTATGTGTATAATATGCCGCCGAAATTTACTTATGATTTGCTGTGGTTGTTTCGAAATACGTATAAAGAGACCCATAATCTCACTTCCAATGGCAGCCCTGTTCACCGATTAATTGAACAAGTAATTCGTTATTGATTATTCCGAATTTTGTTTTAATGATGATTTCGTGTGAATTTATAATTCATGTGGATTTTTTATTTTTTTTTGGTAATTTGCTGTTGTAGCATTCAATTGATTACTGGTTATGGACCGATTTGATAGCACCGGAATCTGAGAGGTTGCTGAAGAATGTTGTCAGAGTTCACAAGCAGGAGGAAGCTGATTTTTTCTACATTCCATTTTTCACTACGATTAGCTTCTTTTTGCTGGAGAAACAACAATGCAAGGCCCTTTATAGGGTGTGAGTGCGTTCCCAAATACTTTTGTTTTTTATTCTTTCCTCTTGCTAATTTGCATGATTACTGCACCTGTTTTACAAATAATGGAAGCCCTTACCGAATTACTGTAAAAGAGATCTAGAAATCAGTATGCTCTTGCAGTTAGCGAGTTTGTGCATTTTAATGGCGTTTCATCCCTTGCAATTGACCGTGAATTATGAAAGTTGACCATTGGGAACTTTCACTTCTCAGCAAGAATTGTTGGATGATATCATGTACTGAAATATAACATTCTGTCTGTTGCTTAATCTCCTGTAAAAATTTAAACACCGTGAAGGGTAATTTTAAGAGTTGCTGTATACTCTGGATGTGATAGCCATTCATCCTAGTCATCCTTTTAATAAGATTTAAATATACTATGTGACAGCAGGTAAGCTACCCATGAACTTTATGAAAGGTTCATTTGAATGTAAATAATCCAGCTTCTGTTGGCATTCTTTTTATCTGGTGCTAGTAAAATATAACATGTTTTGGCATTTTTGGAAGTACATATTTTTCACAGGACGAGATCCAAGAGGATAGTGAGTGTTGATAACTGTACAATGATGAATTTCTTTCAGGGCTGTATCATGTCTGTTGGGGTAGAATATTTGAATGTATGAAGGGGTTTCTCATTCTATCAGTATAACTAGGTATCTATTTATAGTTGTGTAATATGATGTCACATATGTTAAATCTAAAGCTGAAATTTGGGTTCTTTTGAAACTCTAAATCCAGATGGTAGGTTCTCAGGAGGACCAAAAAATGGATTTTGTTTACTGGCTCTATTATCCTTGACATTGTTGGGTATCTCTGCATCAACACTGTTCTGCTTGGACTTTACTTGCTAAAAAAGGAACCTGTTTCATCTTGAAATTCTCAAATCCATATTGGTTGTAATCATATAAGTGGAATGTCTATCAATTGGTGAATGTAGGAAGCCCTGAAGTGGGTCACAGACCAGCCGGCATGGAAGCGGTCTGAGGGTAGAGATCACATACTTCCAGTTCACCACCCATGGTCATTTAAATCTGTTCGCAAATTTATGAAGAATGCGATTTGGCTCCTTCCAGATATGGACTCAACAGGAAACTGGTGAGTGTTTGACTTGAGTTGTGAGTAGTACACTAAGCATATTAATTTATTGCTGCTGATCTGTGGCTGTTTTTGGCTTTTTAAGGTACAAGCCCGGACAAGTTTACCTTGAAAAAGACTTAATACTTCCATATGTTCCCAATGTTGATTTGTGTGACTCAAAATGCTTTTCAGATTCAAAGAGAAACACACTGCTATTTTTTCGTGGAAGGCTGAAACGAAATGCTGTAAGGTTTCATCCCATGATCAAGAAAATTGTTTATTTCTGTTTAGATGGTTCTAATTTCCTACTAAAATCCATTCTATATTGAATTAGATGGGGTCAACGAAGGATGTGACGGGGGTTGGGTTGTGGGCGCACTAAGGATGTTATATTAAAGTGTCCTAGTTATCCAATTCATTTGGGCAGGGCATGCATATATTTCATTTCCTGTCTTTGTTAGTCAACTTCTTAGAATTTAATTTTTATGCTTCCAGGGTGGGAAAATTCGTGCTAAACTCGTGACAGAACTTAGTAGTGCCAAGGATGTGGTTATAGAAGAGGGCAGTGCTGGAGAGACAGGAAAAGCAGCAGCTCAAAGTGGCATGAGAAAGTAACTTTTGAACTGTATGCCTAATGATGTTTCAGCATTATAGTAAATAAAAATGATGTTTTTTATCTACTTAGTTGCTTCGTTGGTGAGCAGGTCTATATTTTGCCTTAGTCCAGCTGGTGACACCCCTTCATCCGCTAGATTGTTTGATGCAATTGTCAGTGGGTGCATTCCTGTTGTAATTAGTGATGAATTGGAGCTTCCTTTTGAGGGCATACTTGATTATCGGAAGGTAAGCATGTATTTGGCCATTCAAATTGTTTTTTCAGTGCATCTCCTACATGGATAACATGAGTTGATGACTTGAAAGAAGAAGAATCAACATAGTATATTCATAATCTAAAATTTCAATTTTCCGATTAATTACTTGAAAGAAATACTAGGATTGATGTCATAAGATTTGAGAAGTAGATTGAAGAAATTAATCAAATGGCTTTGAGAAGATTTCCCCACATGAATTTTATAACATAAATATAATAATAGCTAGTGAATTTTTTTAAGCAGCAGCTTCGTCATAAAATTGTATGTCACATGTTTTATATTAATAAAATTCTTCATGAGGCTTTTGTTTGATGATGGAGGCTGTTGTTTTACTTGCAGATAGCTTTATTTGTTTCTTCTAGCGATGCATTGCAGCCAGGATGGCTCTTGACATTTCTGCGAAGTGTTAGTCCTGCTCAAATCAGAGAGATGCGATTGAATTTAGCCAAGGTATGTGCATCCCCAATTTGTTAACATAACTAATCTCACTCCCCATGCTTCAACCTATCGGTCGTGTTGGAATTAGGGCTGCAGTGATTTCTTCTTACACCATTTATAATATATGAAACAAACTTCCAATCCCCGGACACCATGTGTTCAGCTACTTTGATTTGTTTTCGATTGCCGGATCTAAGTTGGTAAACAATGTGAAATTGAATTGAATTTAAACATTGTTACATTGCAGCACTCGAGACATTTCTTGTATTCTCACCCAGCTCAACCAATGGGGCCGGAGGACTTGGTTTGGAGAATGGTGTGTTACTCTTATCTTTATTTACTCTTAATATGCTGCCATCACTATTTAGTGTTCTTGTTGCTTCAATCTGATAAATTATTTTGCAAGAAGTGACGTACTAAGAGTTGGTTTTTCACACAGTACCATTGATGGATGCTACACTTTTTAATTTGTGAATTTTGTCGGTAGGAATGGTGGCTTGGTGTTGGCTGTTGGCCCAATGTTTAAGAGTAGAATAAGCTAGATGGACCCCTCTTCTGGGTGCCTCTTTTGAACTTCTGGATATTCTCTCCCCCTATTTTGGAGGGGTGGATGGGCACTCACTTTATGTGATAAAAGGGAGACCTTTTTTTGTCTATCCTTATTTTATTATCGACCACTGTTAGAAAGGCATCGATGTGATTCTGAAAGCTTGATACCTATAGATTGAGTTTTTACAAAACAGGAGGAACAGAGATGAAGTTCGGAATTTTGATATTAATGTGGTAGCATTCTTCTTCCTTTAAATCTCAATGACACACAGCAGGCATTGCAAACATCAACAATAGCGAAAAATGGGAATAGTAGTAGAGTCTGAAAATAAGATAAAGAAGAATAGTTTGCATTGATAGTGTGTGTTGTTCTTGTTTGGGTTGGGGGGACCTTGTCTATTCATAGCTTGCTTAGGATTTCGTTCCTTCTTCGTAAGTGCTGGTTATTATGATGGTGTTGAATGAAAGTGTACCAGGCAGGCATCCAAGTTTTAAACTAATAATTCTGATTCCTGGTGGTGTGAACAGATGGCCGGTAAGTTGGTGAACATGAAGCTTCATGTACGGAGGTCACAGCGTGTGGTGAAAGAATCAAGAAGTCTGTGTACTTGTGATTGTAGACTTCCCAATAGAACAAACCCACATCTCTTTTCTTAATTCTTTATTGCAGCGTCTTCCCGTTTCGCCTCTCTTTCTTCTTGTATTGTGTATCTCAATTCTTGGAACAATATAGTGCAAGACCATTTGGCTAAAATGTTATGTATAACGTTACTTTTTCTTTCACGCGAAATTCAATTCACTTAATCGAGTTCATTGTGTGAACATCATCCCATTATGCAGCTGTCTTCGAACTTAATAAATCGTTTATTCTTTCTCCTTTGGCAACTTCGAAATATTTTAATTGGAGAGGAAATGATATGGCATGTGATGAGGAAAAAGTAATGTGACAGGCCATGTTTTTCCAATTCCACGCCCCCACCCTTAAATTACGGAATTTAGGGCCCACACGGCTAGAGCTTGTGACGTGCAATCCATGAAAGTCATAATCATTGTTTTATATTATATTGGTCGTTTACTTAATTAGTTGTTTGTCACATGCAATTGAAACTTCCAGGTAACAGATCACCGACGGACGTACTGGACTAATTATTTCCAAATTAACCCATATATAATTTTGTAAACAATGTGATTTACCCAAGTGGAACGATTAAGGGTGTGTTTGGGTCACATTATTTTGAAAGAATGTATTTTGGAATAGTGGATTGATGGAGAATGTGTTGTTGAAAAAGAATGAAAAGTTATTGATGTGATGGAAAATATTATTTTATTGAAAAATGTGTGGTTGAAAATGAGTAGAAGAATGTGAATGAATAAAATAATGTGTAACAAATAGAGTCTAAACTACGAAATGGGATCCTCATATTTTGAAAGAATGTATTTTGGAATAGTGGATTGATGGAGAATGTGTTGTTGAAAAAGAAGGAAAAGTTATTGATGTGATGAAAAATATTATTTTATTGAAAAATGTGTGGTTGAAAATAAGTAGAAGAATAAGAATGAATAAAATAATGTGTAACAAACAGAGGCTAAACTACGAAATGGGATCCTCCCAAACAATATAATACGAATAATTTCGCCTCACTGTCTTCCAATTCTTGCATTTTCTTATTCATCGATTTAAAATTTAAAGTACTTATTTTTATTCATGAAATATTGAATTTAGAAATAAGATGTTTGGCCTGTTTTTTCGACACGGGCACCTATAATATTTATCTAAAGTTAAGCCCTCGTTAGATTTTGCTAAAAATTAAAATTTTAGTAAATTTTGATAAAAATGATGAAATGCATGATTTAAAATTTGAAAAACGTTGAAGGTTCCCTAAAATGTGTGATTTTTTANTGCATGATTTAAAATTTGAAAAACGTTGAAGGTTCCCTAAAATGTGTGATTTTTTATCAATTTTTTAAGTTAAATCAAACAGGGGCTAAATGGGATTTTAGAAATTGTTTCATATTTTGCAAATATTAGGACTATCTTTTCATTTATTTGTTTTTCTATCATTTGACTTTAAAAAGGACCATAAAGAAATCTTTGTACGAACAACTGTAAATGTGTCATCGTGTGCCAACATCCTTAAAAGACAGTAAAACGCTGCCCTGTCAACTGTGGTAACTAATGACATTATACTACAATATAATCACACAGACAGACACACAGGGTCGGAGAGGAAGAGGTTGTCTTTTGAAGAAAGTAGGGAGCCGACCCGGCGGTGGAAAACCCATGTCATATATGTTTGTCTAAACCCCAGTTTTAAGGTATAACAATACATTGTTTCAATTGATATATACATACTTTCAATATGAATATCAATACGTGAACTCAGAGCTTGTTGTCCACTTCTAACAAGCATAAAATGTAGTTCAATTATTTTTGTTCGTTACTGGAAGGAATATGAAGCTGATTGTTCTTTCTTGAAATGGTGCTCTGATCTTTCCTTTTACTCTCTACTGTGTATGTGTATCACTTTTTCCTTTTCAAACTTGATTTTCTAAATCTTCATTAAAGATCTGATTGTAATTTATAGATATTGTTTCCGGATTGCTCAGTAGATTGAACCTCTATGCCTTTATTCTGACTTTAGGATCCAATTCAGACAATGCCAAATATTTTCTTTAGATCTTGTTAATATTTCATTTGACTAAATTTGCTCGTGATTCGCCTAGAATTCTCTCTCTCTCTGGCTGTATTTAGCTTTGAATAGATTGTCATCCATAGGAAGAAAGCAACAGATAAAATAGAATTCTACTAATCTGTAAATGTGGTGCAGGGCCATCGAGTATAGATTCTAATACTAGTATTTGAAAATGGCATCAGTAAATGTGGTGCAGGGCCATCGAGTATAGATTCTAATACTATTATTTGAAGATGGCATCAAAATCATTCAAGGCGAGCAGATCCAATCTATCAACAGCATCGTCGGATGTGCTGGATTCACATAATGGTAAGCCTCCGCTGCCCCCACATGTGACATTTGCTCAGAGGACTTCATCTGGCCGATATGTCAGTTACTCAAGGGATGATCTTGATAGCGAACTTGGAAGTGCTGATTTTATGAACTATACAGTGCACATGCCATTAACTCCGGATAACCAGCCAATGGATCCCATCTCTCAAAGGGTTGAAGAGCAATACGTGTCGAGTTCACTCTTCACCGGCGGATTTAACAGCGTTACACGAGCTCATCTTATGGATAAAGTTATTGAATCAGAAGCAAACCATCCACAAATGGCTGGTGCAAAAGGGTCGTCTTGTGCAGTTCCTGGATGTGATGGCAATGTCATGAGTGATGAAAGGGGAAATGATATCCTTCCGTGTGAGTGTGATTTCAAGATATGTAGAGATTGTTACTTGGACGTGATCAAAACTGGAGATGGGATTTGCCCAGGGTGTAAGGAGCAGTATAAGACTACTGATTTGGATGAAGCAATGGAAACTGTGCGAACACTTCCTCAACTCCCACCGCCATCTGGGATGTCGAGAATGGAGAGGAGATTGTCATTGATGAAATCAACAAAGTCAGCACTAATGAGAAGTCAGACGGGAGATTTTGATCACAACCGGTGGCTGTTTGAAACAAAAGGAACCTATGGATATGGAAACGCTATATGGCCAAAGGAGGGAGGCTTTGAGAACGGAAAAGATGATGACTTTGTTGAACCTACTGAGTTAGTGAACAAACCATGGAGGCCACTTACTCGCAAACTTAAGATTCCAGCTGCTATCATTAGCCCATACAGGTACATCCTCTATCATGTTTTGTTCTTCAAACGTTATGATATGATTCTGGTTTGTACTTTTCTTTCCCATTGTTCTTGCACAGATGTCATGATTATGCAAAACGTCTTATCATCTATTTAATCTTCAGATCGAAAAACTGATAACGAGCACGAACTTTTTGGTTTCCCTTATAGCTCCAGGGTAGTTGATTCTCAAATGTATACAGAGTTGTTTGCGTCCATCCGATACGTTTTTTAAAATGGGAGCTGATCATCATTTTTTTCTTGTATTCTCTTAACTTAACAGTGTAATCGCTAATGATCTAGTTGATTTGGATCTCTCAGTAGAACTAGCAATGAATTGAACAGAGTGGAGAAAAAGGATTCATTGGGAACAAGACTTTGTTGATGTTGTATTAACTTTTATAGTCTTTAGCTCAAAATTTGGATGTTAAGATGCACTTGAGCGAGCATCTTCAAATGTTTGGGACTCTCAAAAATGTTTCTTTCTGGTGTGTTTTTCACTTTTAACTAGAATAATTATAGCTTGAAATACCAAGGGAAAATAGTCATTTTATCGTTTCACGACCATTTGGCACACGACATACATAGCATGTGATGTATTATGGTCCATATACTGAGTACGTGCTAATTTAAACTTTGTACTTCCTTTTTTCGTCTCTGCTCACAGGCTTCTTATTCTTATACGAATGGTAGTTCTTGGGTTTTTCTTGACGTGGAGAATCCAGCACCCCAACAATGACGCTGTCTGGCTCTGGGGAATGTCCGTGGTTTGTGAATTATGGTTTACTTTCTCTTGGATTCTTGACCAACTACCAAAGCTTTGCCCCGTTAATCGAGCTACAGATCTTAATGTCTTAAAAGAGAAATTTGAAATGCCTAGTTTAAGCAATCCTACTGGCAAGTCTGATCTTCCCAGCATAGATATCTTTGTCTCTACAGCAGATCCAGAGAAAGAACCACCCCTTGTCACTGCTAATACCATATTGTCTATACTATCTACCGATTATCCAGTTGAAAAGCTTGCTTGTTATGTTTCTGATGATGGAGGGGCACTTTTGACATTCGAAGCCATGGCAGAAGCTGCAAGTTTTGCAAATATATGGGTCCCATTTTGTCGCAAGCACAACATTGAACCAAGGAATCCAGAAACTTATTTCAATCTGAAGAAAGATCCTTACAAGAATAAGGTGCGTCAAGACTTTGTGAAGGACCGTAGACGAGTAAAGCGCGAGTATGATGAGTTTAAGGTTCGGATCAATAGCCTGCCAGACTCTATACGGCGCCGATCTGATGCTTATCATGCAAGGGAGGAACTTAAGGCCATGAAGGAACAGAGACAGACAAAAGGAGATGAACCTGTAGAGGTTATCAAGGTCAAGAAAGCTACATGGATGGCAGATGGAACCCATTGGCCTGGAACTTGGCAGAATCCTGCACCTGAGCACTCTAAAGGTGATCATGCGGGAATAATACAGGTATAAACAAATATTTCTGTGTGCCTGTTCTAACTTGCAATTTAAGCTCAAGACCAGAAAGCTTACCGACTGTGAAGAACAAGTGGTCGGTCATATAACTAATAACATCTTGTTCAAATGATGCAGGTGATGTTGAAACCTCCAAGTGATGAACCACTACAGGGAACAGCAGAAGGTGGGGTGATTGACCTGACTGATGTTGATATTCGTCTCCCCATGCTTGTTTATGTTTCCCGTGAAAAGCGCCCTGGATATGATCACAATAAGAAAGCAGGTGCCATGAATGCTCTGGTTAGAGCCTCCGCAATCATGTCTAATGGCCCCTTTATTCTTAACCTTGATTGTGACCACTACATCTACAACTCCCAAGCCATGAGGGAAGGAATGTGTTTCATGATGGATAGAGGTGGTGATCGTCTATGCTATGTGCAGTTTCCTCAAAGATTTGAAGGTATTGACCCATCCGATCGCTATGCCAATCGCAACACTGTTTTCTTCGATGGAAACATGCGTGCTCTTGATGGGCTACAGGGTCCAGTTTATGTCGGAACCGGTTGTCTCTTTAGGCGGGCTGCTCTTTATGGCTTTGATCCACCTCGGTCCAAAGAACACAGCCCTGGCTGGTGCAGCTGCTGCTTTGGCCGGCGGAGAAAGCATGCCACAGTTGCTAGTTCCCCAGACGAGAACCGATCCTTGAGAATGGGCGATTCTGACGAAGAAGAAATGAACCTCTCTCTATCTCCAAAAATGTTTGGAAATTCTAATTTATTGATGGATTCAATACCGGTGGCAGAGTTTCAAGGTCGTCCTCTGGCTGATCATCCAGCTGTGAAGAATGGACGACCGCCTGGTGCTCTTACCTTTCCCCGAGATCTTCTTGATGCGTCGACTGTTGCAGAGGCAATCAGTGTTATCTCCTGCTGGTATGAGGAGAAGACTGAATGGGGACAGCGGGTTGGATGGATTTATGGGTCTGTTACAGAAGATGTTGTCACAGGTTATAGGATGCATAACAGGGGATGGAAATCAGTTTACTGTGTGACCAAGCGTGATGCCTTCCGTGGGACTGCCCCTATCAATCTCACAGATAGGCTTCATCAGGTCCTTCGTTGGGCTACTGGTTCAGTCGAAATATTCTTCTCCCGCAACAATGCCCTTCTGGCAAGCTCAAAAATGAAGGTTTTGCAAAGAATCGCGTACCTCAACGTCGGAATTTATCCTTTCACTTCGGTTTTCCTAATTGTCTACTGCTTTCTTCCTGCACTTTCCCTGTTCTCTGGCCAGTTTATTGTTCAAACCCTCAATGTCACATTCTTAGTATACCTCTTGATCATTACTGTAACACTCTGTTTGCTCGCTGTGCTTGAGGTCAAGTGGGCGGGCATTGAACTAGAAGAGTGGTGGAGGAACGAACAGTTCTGGTTGATTGGGGGGACTAGTGCTCACTTGGCTGCCGTGTTTCAGGGGCTGCTAAAAGTTATTGCTGGAGTCGAGATCTCTTTCACCTTGACATCGAAATCAGCTGGGGATGATGACGATGACGAATTTGCTGATCTCTATCTCGTCAAATGGACATCCCTCATGATCCCGCCTATCACCATTATGATGGTTAATTTGATAGCCATAGCAATTGGATTTAGCCGCACAATTTACAGTGTTATACCACAATGGAGCCGTCTTTTAGGAGGAGTTTTCTTCAGTTTTTGGGTTTTGGCACATCTCTACCCCTTTGCTAAAGGGCTTATGGGCAGAAGAGGGAGAACTCCCACAATTGTTTTTGTATGGTCAGGACTTATTGCCATCATAATATCCCTCCTATGGGTGGCCATCAATCCTCCAGCAGGCAGTAACCAGATTGGGGGTTCATTCCAGTTTCCTTGACAGTTCCTTTTCGTTTTTCACCGCAGGAGCTTCAGAAATTTCTCGTGCTGTTTTTGTCTATCTCAATACCTTGCTGGCACAAGAAATTCTAAAAAATTCTCAGCCCCAATCGGATGAACTCAAAGTGAGTTTACTATAAATCTATACATCAGTTCAATTCTTTTCTTCAACCAACCTTTTATAAACAACATACAAACTGTTGGTCTCTATACATTGTTTAGTTGTAAGAAATGGCAGAGAACTTCGTAGTCTTTGGTATCACGTTGAACAATATTCATTTATTTTTGATTGTTTGTCTATATTGGTGGACTAGGAATTCTGATAAGGTGCTAAAGCTATAATTCTTCTATAATGTTTTGCTCGCGATGCTATCCCTAAAGATTGCACTTTCCCGAACCTATAAATCCCTCCTTCTGCACAGCTGATCAATGCTTAGTTTCAGCATTCCCGCACCAGGAGCACACCAAGAGGCAGATGAATTAGAACCTCTAGTCACCCAGGCAGTAACTATTTTCTCCCCATCAGTAGATATTATTAGTTAAGCAAGGCACTCTTTCGAATAAATTTAGTTAGTAGTTCGTTTCATCAAAATAATTTTCAACAGTAGATGTTGCCTAGCAATGCCCAGGTAAGTCAACAAGTCAAGAATGTGCAGCCCAACATCTTACCTGATGAATGTGAAGAACGTACAGCCAGGTCGAATGGGTATTACTGAAGCCCGTGTTCACAAATTGCAGCGAGGAAATCTTGTTTTTCTCCTACCATACCAGATGTTCTACAAGAGAGAACCAACTCTCTCACATATTTCAGAGTATTTGGGGTGCCATTGCTCGTGCTTTCTCACAGCAGTAAAGAATTGACTACAACCCAACTTATTCCAGTATCTTGTCAAAACACTCCCAAATGTGTAGCACAGTTAAGATCTAAGAAAAAGTCGCAGTGGCACAAGCATCCAACACGCTTGTCCCATTAAAACCTTATTGACTTAATGACTAGTCATCCATCTTCCAAATTTTCCAACAGCAAAGAATTCTCTGCTTTGTAGAAAATTTACTGGTTTTGGGTTCTTACTTTTGGCATAGAACTCATAACATATTCCACAACACAAATAAACATTTATTCATCACCAACAAATACATCTCACAGATTACATCGAAATAGTAAAATTAGCAAAAAATGAAAAATGGATAGTACTGAATTACAACAATTAAACCGAAATTCGAATAACTTGTTACCAAGATCACAGTGCTCGAAATTTTATCTCTGAGCTAGAATAAAACACTATAGCAGATGGCACCAAACGGACCAAATACAGATCACTTTCTCATCAATACAAGTTGCCACAAACCAACAAAAAAGGCAGTAAGATAAGACCTCTCTAAATTCCAAGATACATTTGTTCTATAAGAAAAACAAAACAAAAACGATTTCTGCACAACCTGCAATGTTGTATACACTAGACCTATTTTGAATTGCTGAAAGCCACACCTGGTGAGGCCATTTCAACAATCAGTTCAAACATTCCTCAATTACAATGGCACAGGCTGTATTTCCTACATTAGAATCTAATTACTCTACACCCAACTAATGTTTCCTTGAGCTGCGAATCCATTGTGTCTGGGCACCTCCACTGCTCACCGCTTCAAATAAGACAACTATCTGGGCATGTGACAAAAAGAATTGGGAGAAGAAAAATACAAATCGGACCTTAATATAATTTATGGGAGTGAACTCTGACAAACCCCAATTTAGAGTTAAAATCCATGAAACTAGGTTAACGCAGCAAGATTTCCGACATTTACAAGTCCACCATCTCATATTGTATCTCATTGGGTGCAATTAGGCCTGGAGTGGAAAGCATACGTTGCTGCTCCCTTTCTCGCTGAGCAGCAGCCTCCTCTGCATAGAGATCTTTGTTGTCCTACGCCATGGTTTTATAGTTGAAATAAGATTTGCAACATGCCAATAGAGCAAGATTAAAAGCCAGATACCTTTCATGTAAAACGCCAATGGTGTTTTCGGTAGAGGATTGCATGTTACAGAATAATATTAAAGAGGTAAAAGTACTTAAAATCTAACTTCTCCCTGAAGTCAGGAGAGACATCTTCAAGCAATATAAATTATTTTCAAATATGTCTTAATCAAAATTCATCATAAATCATTCTTAACCTTATACTATATATTTCCATCCAAGGGGAACAAGGCACAAAGCTTCTATAAACATAAAAAAGGTGCACACAGAACCCTAATCAGATTTTTCTTTCACGCTTATCCTGGATTTCTCAACTGTAACCCAAAGATTGGACTGAAAAAAAAAAGGGAATCAAAAGGAAAAACCCAACATCTCGCCTCCTAAAGGACTTAAGGAAAACTAAAATAAATTATCCAAAAGTCGAAAACTCCATCCCAGGACAGCTGAAAGACATATTACCATCGAGTGGTCGCCCATGGTTAGCATGTAATTATTTATTAATTTCATGTTGCTATCCAGGCAACAATTGGTATCTCTTCCATGTGAGCTTCCGAGAATGGAAATTCCAGATATATGATTGTAACCATAGTGTTCATACCACACGAGAGGTCATGAGTGATGAGAATGCAACTTTAAATATGATCCAATTATTATTTAACAGTCTTTAAAGCGTCAGCCCAATTATGAAGAAAAATCGAAACAAACGGATGGAAGTAGAAATAATACCCTACCTGCCTTGTACAAATAATGAGTAAATATTTATATACTGCTTTTTCATCTCGCTTTTGTTTGATACTTATCTCTAGCTAATTAATATTAACTAATAAGTTTTTCTTCCATAGGCCAAACTGTGGAATGTTTTTGCTGAAATATATAGAATGCTTCATTTTTGGACTTCCAATCGAATCAGTTTCTACAGACAAGATGGTTATATACAGACGAAAGATGGCAGTAGACATTTGCTGTAATAGATACTTTGTGCAGTTTCTTTCCTCCTGACAATATATATTCAAATACATATTCGCTAAGGAAGAAAAAAACTCCCACATCTGAGTGCCTGTTAGTATTAGGGTAATTCTACTCTGTCTAGCTTGTCCAGAATAAATAATGCTGTACATATGCCATTAAACCCTAATATACCATTTTATTTACTGTTTTCTATTCTATTTCAGGTTCAAAGTGATCATTTTCAAGAATTTTTTGCACCTAGCTAGATATATATGGCTATCAAGCCTTGTTTAAAAGGAAAACAGCCGAGGTTAGTTAAAACATCTATTAACTTGACCTAAAATCTTTCTATGATGCTATTTTTTTATTAGGTTTTCAATGGAAATATGAACACGTTGTGCGCCAAGATTGATTTTCGCATGTCAAGAATTATGAGGTAACAAATTTAACCATATCCATTATACTATTAACTCTTTTATTATCATTTTAATCGAAGGCAATCCTGCATGTAGGTTGAGTTTAATAAATTTCATCAGTACCACTTCTCAAATAGACGTGTGATTTTTTTTTCCAGCTTACTTTATGTAATTTATTTGAGGTTTTTTTTTTTTGGATTTTATAAGCAATGTGATGTATATTCGTTCAACTGATAGATGTAATCAACTAACGTGCAACGTACGTTGTCTTCACTAGTAATACAAAAATTAACGAACTAAGTTTTATTCCCAAGTTATTCTGTTTATTGCTACATTTATTTACATAGATATATTAATCTGTATGTATCTAGGATTGGATATATTCTTGTGGATATTAAGACTGGACATGGTCTGGTTCGGTTCGTTCTGAAGAGAACCGAACTGAACCAAAATTTTCGGGCGTTTAATAAATAGACAGAACTGGACTAAAACTTTCGGGTATTTAATAAATGGAACCATCGAGTTCAAATATAATTATGAAACCGTTCGGATTCGGTTTGGTTCCGTAACATAATTAAATTTTTTAACATTTACAGCGATACTACATAAATATAACTAATGACATGTTCATTCTTAGTTTTTACAAATTCAATGCACTAACATTAAGAATGTTGAATTCCATCTAGTAGTAACATCTAAAATAACAATTTTTTTGCATACAATATTTTCCCTTTCAATACAACATTTAAAGGTCAAATGCTTTTTCAAACTTCAATGCACTATCCAACATTAAGAATGTTGAATTCCATTGAGTAGGTACATCTAAAAACGCAAGTTGTTTGCATTCTATCTTCTCACTTTCAATACAACATTTAAATTTCATCATCCGGGAAGGTGATGATCGAAAATATCGAATGAAAGTATGAAATTGAAAATGAAAGAATAAAAACTTAAAAAACACTTAGAGTTTGGGCTAATAATGAAATTAATAATTTGGCCAAAAAAAATTAAAACAAAAAATTGAATTTAGAAATTAGGTTGGGCTAGACTAGTTAGGTATGGACTTGGCTTGGGAATTGAAGCATTAATCACTAAATTAGTTAATTTGCTAATTTGTTTAGAAAAAATTACAATAATTTAATTAATTCAATATAAAAAATTATTTAGATTTGATTCTTATTCGGTTCTTAGTCTAGAATCGAGAACCGAACCAAACAAACACATCGGTTCTCGATTCAGATACTCATTCTGGTATTTAACTTATGAAGAACCAGATCGGTTCGTCTAACCCTAGTGGATATACCTATTCAATTATGAAGGATAGCACTTCTCATTAAAGCATGGCTTGCATACGTTTAGATTTTTGTTCATTTTTAAGTAGCAAAAGCGTGGTAGTGTGGCTTGTGTCCTTTTTCATGTGCGTACACATGTTCATGTACGTGTTATGTACTTAACGAACTTGGCAATGCTCGAAAATCAGTGCCGATCGTAGCGCCCAGGCGCCCGGGGTGTAGCGCCTAGGCGCTACTGCACTGTTTTCATTTTTCATTTTTTTCTCTCCTTTTTCGTTTAG
>CAIGRN010188166.1:3298-27877 GCA_903798345.1 Fraxinus anomala
TTTTTTTTTTGCAAATAGAATGGAGATACGTCATCTATTACGTTATACCATGCATTATTCGAAAATGATTTCAAATAAAAATTCATGAAGTCCATTATGTAGTTATGTGGGCCTAAAGATCGTGCTCATATTATCTTTACAATTCTATTTGGACCTTCTAGTATGAGACTCTTGGGTCTGTAAGGTTTGGATCTACTATCTCGTATATTCGTCTAGAACATTAACTGTGCAGGAATATTGAACGATTTTGGATTGAATGGAGATATGTAATCATTTATAGGTTTTGCGAAAAATTTGTCTGCGTTTGCATAGATTTTGTAAAACTGTAGATAGAATGTTCTTAGATCGTTCTTCCTGATAATATCTAGATACTGCTTCTTGCTAGTCATCGTTAATACACTGTCATATGCTTTGTCCAATTGTAGTCGACATTGTTTCTGTTTCCGATCGTTTTGTTGAAATTGACCTTCTTCAACGTAATGTCATCCATTTGCAATATAATTAGTAACGTCGTTCGTCGATCTTGCGCTCTGCATATTTGGATGATAATATTGGCCGAAATCTAGGTCGACGATGTTGAAGAACCTATTGTTCTAACATTTATATTTGCCTGAAAACTGAACAAGACGGTGGAGATGATCTTTATCATCGGAATGTTGTTTCGACATACTCAGATAAACACATAATTAATCGGAAATGAAAAATGTTTAATTTGTTCGAGAACAATTTCCTTTGAAATTGGACGCCAGGGATAAGTTACAAAATAGTTCTTTGCATTTATGTAGAAACGCGAAGAAGAAAGAGAACCCATTGAACAGTATCGGTGACAAAAGACTTAGCTAGTCAATTGGTGAATTGAAGTCGCATATGTACCAATCTCCAATATGACGTGTAATCTGACGTAATCTTTCACTTTGTCACTTTAATTCAAATTTCAAATATCAAGATCATCCTGCCTTACAGTGAACAAAATTGAATTCAAATTTCAATAGATTCCATCAGTCCTTGCAGAAGCATTATTCTGGACCATTCCACACGCCCCAAAGGGCGAGCCTGTAATATTACGACTCGCCCCGCATCGATGCCTGTCCGTACAGTCAGGTGTCTTAATCTCATCCATCCACATAGGAGATGAAAATAGCAGTTGATTTTCATCGATAGTGCATCTTCTATATTAATCCTTTATTTAAATACACATATTGTATATGTGTCTTACATGGACTCATCTAAGAAGAGGAAGTGGTACGACGGTCCGTCTAGGACCACCTCCGGTGCTCGAAAAACTCGTAGAATTTTGCAGCTTAATAGCACACAGAGGAATCAGCTTTCAATACAATAGCAACGTTTGCTTCGATTTAATCGAACATTCGGTGGCTATACTCCACCGCTTCAGCATATTTTCGAGATCCATAAAGTCGATAATATAGGTGATGACAGTGTTGTTTTATGTATCAACAATTGTGCAGCTGGTAATAGCGTTGGTACGCGACACATCCAGAAAGTATGTTGGAGTCGTTTGCAGTTGAAAGGCAACGTGAAATTGCAATCGAAAGCAAATTCATATAATTTGTATCTGTGGATGTACATGTGGCTCATTTATGATAGACGTCCTGATAATACCAATCCTCGAGTGATGGAAATGTTTTCTGGTGTGGATAATGATCCGAAAACATGGATGAAGAATCAAGATAATGCAGACAGATTTGTTATCTGCTTCGAAAGGCGATATCAACTTATTAGCCACAGATTCAGTGATACGGTCATGTCTATGGATACGTCAAATGATAGACCTCCGTAATTCGCATATATGTGATCACGCTCGATATTCGTAAACAATAAATTGACTGGGACGACTATGTTTAAGGATACTACCGCTAGATGTGTTGATGATATGGAGCGTGGAGCATATTATTTAAATTTTAGTACATTTCATTCATATGTCGTTGGTGTAAGGCTGAATAAGCGATTGTGATTTAGAAATGTGTAATAATATGAAATGTATTCATTCATCAATCTCCAGTCTATAATTACATTGTTCCATGAAGACATAACAGTACTGACTACAAGATGGAAATTGTACAACGAAATGACACCTAAATTATTTAAATACCTATGGATATAAAAGTAAAGATGTTGGGATAAAATCCCAGAAATCGTCTTCAACAACATCTGTTCGTCGATCGATGTCGACATTGGATAATTAATTAATTCGATTGCTTGTTAATATGACTGAATTAATTAATTAGATTAATTAATTAATTAGATTAATTAATTCATGGACCAAATTTGATTAATTGGATTAATTAAATATTGAATCGAGTTAAGTTTAAGAGATGGGCTGAGCCAACTTAGACTTCTATTAATAGGCTGAGATGGTTTGAAAATGTACAGAGATCATTGTTATTAATCTTGCTAGCACAATAGAAGAAAAACACTAGTTCTTGTTCTATGTGTGGAATATTTTCATTGGATGTTGGACAATTGGACAGTTGTGGATTGCAATTCGTGACTGTTCGTGTTCGAGATTCAGCAAAAGATTTTGCAGAATTCATCAAATGTATTATTCTTAACACAATTTCTATCTAAACACAAAACAGATCTATGGTGGGAATTGAAAATTATTTAATTTTCACTGTGCATGTTAAGTAAATTCTCAACAATAAGAACTTATGTCTAGAACAATATTTCAAGTATAACTGATTTGCTACTGTATTTTTAAATATTAGAAAATAGAGAAATTCCTTTTGTGCAAAAAATGTAATGCGAGATATGCATCGTGTGCTTGACAGCTTTAATTTTAAATCTTCTACCTGCCAGTTCCAACCACTGAGGCCATGTTCATCAGTTTCATCTTCTAGCTTGAAGCATTTTTCTGTTTGTGAATAATTGTAATATAAGCTTGCAGCTGCAAAAGCCCTGCTGAGCTTTGTGGCTTGTGGCGAGGATCCATCAATAATTTTGCACATCTTCATCCAAAAATGAAAATAACTATATTGAGAAATTGAAATATGGTCCAAGCTAATTTGCACTCAGCATGCATAAAAAGTTAAGATTGTACCTTTTCTACTGGATAAGCCGGCAATGGCATCATAAAATTAGCTGCTGTTGGGTAATTCACCATTGCTGTGTAAACAAAAGCCTCCAATATCCAGTCACGTGCAGAATTAATTGAACGAACTTGCCTGAATTCGACGCCCAAGTTATTCATTGCAATGATTTTGTTTCGACAATCTACAGTCATTTGAACATCGAGTGCATGTACGATAAGCAGTAGTGGATATGATTAAAAGGTGACAGTTCTTAGAGAGAAACAAAGTGAGGGGAACTAGTTTTCTCAATTTTTTCCATTTCCATTTTCTCTTATGCCCTTCAGCAAAACATTCAAATTGATATAATAGATTTTTTGGACGTTGTCAAGAAAAGTGTAGTTCTAGACTCTTCTTACAACCTTAAACTTGACCTATGTTTTCTTCTCGTTTCTGAGACTTACTTGCAAGCTCTGAAATCCTTGCTGAGTTCAGCCAACCCTTCGTCGTTTGCTGATATAGAATCCAACTCAGCCCAACTACCCTTTATCACCTCATAGCAATTTAAGCTTGCATCCTGCCCAACACCAATGAGTTCTTATAAATATACAGTAATTTTCTTTCATCTTCTCCCAAGGTTAGAATGGGTTTTTTTATCATTAAATTTAACTTTCTTTTACGGACCTTATAATCCTGGGAAACTGCATCATAGAAGCTAGACCATGGAGTAATGTCATCAAACTGCAAAATTGGGGCTGAAGATGCCAATGCTCCAATGGCTATGTGGGGGTATTTGAGTCTAAACCAAGCTGCAAGCACTGGAAGTACAAATAATTCATTATTGGCATGTTTGATTATGAATAATAGCACTAGACATCATTTTCTAAGAATTAAAATATTGTTCATTACACTAGATTGTTCGGTCCAGCCCGCCAAAGTGCAGCTAATTATTAAAAGTGATTGCAACCACTGATAAAGTTTTAAAATCCCATCTTATCTGATAAAGATTGAAAACAAAAGTGCACATGCACACTTGCCACTAAAATATCTATTTTTTTAAGTCGTGTCAATTTCAACAATAAGGTCATAAGCTAAAGTTTGAAAGGAATCTTTAAGTAGACATACTTCCACCATAGGAACCTCCAAAGACTACAACTGGGGATGCCTCAGAAGATAAATTATGCTTCAAACTTCTTATCAAGACTGCATAATCAGCCAGTGCTTGCTGTGAATTCAAGTACCCCAATGTCTTTGCAGACCTGTAAGAATGCTTCCCAAATGGCATTGATTCTCCATAAAACCTATGCTGAAAATTCAAGGAAAAGTAAAGTTCTAGCATCAATTTTTAACTCGTAGAAAAACCCTTCTCTCAATCCCCCAATATCAAGATCCGCTTTCAATCAATAAAAGAAAATTATAGTCAAACTTTGCATAATAAGAGCGTTCGAGCAACTTGAAAATACTGAATGGCTGGTGCAATTTTCATGTAAGAATATTAAGACGGCCTAATACATGTGGATGCCTAATATACTCGATAAGAGAAGTCTAGAATATGATTAGGCCTCAACGTAAACACTTGCTTGTGATTGCAGTCATTCCCCGAAAAGGGAGAGCTCGACTAAAAGGGGATAGAGAGGAAATTCGGTACCTCAATGAAGACTAGGAGAGCATGAAACTTAGGAGCAATATCAAGCATGAAGCCAGAATTGGCAGCAAACCAATCGATATCTCCTTCATTGCCTGTATACACAAATATGGGGGCTCCTTTGTGCCAGTACTGGCTATTTATCAGATACTTCTGATAGAATATTTTGTAACTCTTTGGTTGAAATGTGAAGTGGTCTAAAACCTGAGGAAAATACTGGGCTTTGTAAGGTATCTTTGGCTTCACAGTTTTGCCAATTTTCTTCAATGAAGACTGGTAAATTCCTGGAAAATATACTGATTCCACTTCTGCTAAAGTAAAAGCAAAGAGAAGTAGCAAGAAAATGGATGAAAATGAAGATAATTCCATTACTTCTTTTTGTTTCTCCTAAGTGCGTGCACTGTGTGTGTTTTAAAGAGGTCTATAATACTGTACTGACAGCCTTGACGTTGGCTTTTGTTGAAATTTAGTTGAAAGTGATCATCATTTTGGACGAATATTGAAATTTGGAGCTTTGGAAAATTACATTGCATGATTTAACACGAACTAAAGTCTCCTAGTGCTAACAGCTGGCGCCTCGCTTGGCAATAGTGTTGAGCTGAAGTTGTTCTTTTGTCATATACGGAGAAAATAGTTTGGTGATTTTTCAGTTTATGCAGTGTTTTGAATGCTCGAGTAAAATACTTTGTATGCATAAAAATCGTATTGGGATCGATCGCAGCTCAACTTTTGATTATTCAAGCTCGATTGAGTTTTAGACGAATTCAACATTCGTTTTGAAAACTTTTATATGTACATATCGAATTTTACCTTCATTAACAAATTATTGAATGATAGAAGATTTTGTCTCGATAATTATCATTAATTCTTGGCAAAGAGTTGTTCAATGGTTGGTTTCACTTAGCCCTTGTTTGATCTACATTATTTTCAAAATACATTTTTATATTTCTTCTTTTTAACCACACATTCTTCATCAATTTACTATTTCAAAATGTGTTATTAAGAAAAATGAAGCTCAAACAAGCTCTTAGTAATATCAAAATGATTTCAATTCCCACCCAAAACCATCAAAATAAAAGCCAAAAAAAGGTAGAAATAAATAAAGAAATTCATAGATAGTTTTTATGGAAAATATAAACACGTAAAATAAATAAATGCACTCTCTTTTCTCTGAGAACTTTTTTGGTATGAGAACTAATTTAATTTATGATCAAATCTAACCACCCCTCTTTTTGTTATAAAAAATTCTTGGTGGAGACATTTGATAAAAATAAAATAAAAAAATTAACATTGACCTAAAAACACTTGTAGAAAATAAAATAAAATAAATAAAAAAGACAGGAAATATAGCAAATAAAAATTATAAAATCTAGAATTTTGTGTTAATATAGTAAGAGTCAACATATTTCTATAAAATATAGTCACTACATGCGTTGTAGTAAGAAATAATTTGTGTTGAAGATAGTTAGTAGAATCATTATAAAGTCAATGCGATTAACTTTTCATTATGCCACACTTAATATGAAATGCACCTTGACATTGTTATAATATATTTTTTAATTATCGTCCATACAGTGCTAGTCCTGACTATAGGAGCGATAGGCGATCGTTTAAGGTCCCATATTGGTAAGAGCCCCAAAAAAATTAGTATATATTTTATAAAAACTCACAAGCAAAATAAAGTCGAAATGCAATCAACCGAGCCAACTCATCTATCAAATTAGCAAACATAATTTGTAATTAGATTAGATTAGTCACTCTTTATTTTGTAGAAACATTTTTATTTGATTGTTTAACGTGCATTCAGGAATAAAATTGTAACACTTCTCTTCTTGGTAATACAAGTTTTCATAAAGAAGATTTTTTGTCTCTTCTCATTATGTTGAGCATTGAAACAGGCACAAGAAGACAAAGAGCTTTAAGCTCTTTGCATCATTATATTCCCTTTATTCTCCTATACCTCTTCCTATTCTTGGGCTCATTTGCAGCAAAGAAAAAATTTCTCTCTTTCAATTATTCTTATACCAAAAGGGTCAATTATATGCATCAAGTGCACCGTCAGTAACAACTATTGGTGTTGGCTTTCTTCCTCCACTTTCTTCAATTTTAAAACTTGTTAAAATATCTTTTTGAGGAAAAAAATTGACCCAGCAAAGTCGGGCAAAGTTCAACTAAATAATTGGTTAATGAAGAATTTGAAAATATGAAGGTTCAAAGTGAAGATAATATGAATAAAAAGCATGAAAATTTAGTAGATCGCAAGCAAGAAAATTTGGAGGATGAAGAAAATAGAAATGAACAATATGAAGATATTTACCTTCACATTTAGACATTATTAATCCAGGAGATTTAAAACTTGATAGAAATGTTAATGAAAAGAGGTCCTTTTAGGGAAAATATTTAAACTTTTCCTAAAGATTTAGAAAACTGGCATTTCTCTTCTACATATTACTTTTGGTATTTATTGTAAAGTGTAATTTATAATTGACAATTTTCTAAAACTAAATTATAATTTATTAGATTTATATTAGGATTTAATTATATGGTAATCAAAGTCAAATTAGATTTAGAAAAGTCCCAGTTATGGTAAAATTAGTATAGATTGATAGAGTCCAAAAAGAAGACAAAGAAATCCAAGAAGAGGATCAAGATTTAAACTTGAAGAAGTTGGAATCTAGTATGAAACATTTTTGCTAGCACGTCGCCCAGCTGGCGCTCGAGCAGCAGAAGCAAAATCTCTATCGCTCACTTTAAATCGAGTATGACGCACTTTCGCTAGCATGTCTTCCAACCTGCGCTCGAGCAGCAGAAGTAGAAGCCTAATTCTTGTCGCCCACCTAGTGCTAAACTTGCGCTCGAGCGATAGGTGTTGCTCGCTTGCCGCTAGCCCAACGCTCAAGCGACATTGTTACGAGGCATAATTTTGTTTTGTTTCAAACACTTGATTTTTCAATCTATTTTCATCCCAAACACTTTTTCTTATAAATACTTAACCCCATGAACATCACATAGTGTGTTAATCAAATTTATTCCTTAGAGATCAATTTCTTATGATCCAAAACATTCTTTAATTTCAAAATTCAACCACCGCATATTATTTGATCCATAAATTCTTTCAAAACATATTTTTTTGATCAAGCCATATTGTTTCACATTACAACCAAAGCAAGACACACAAGATCTTTTGATCAAACACCAAACCACCAATCCACCAGAGATAAACGATACTAGGGATCAAAAGCTGGTGCAAAAACATGCAGTCCAAGAAGGCTAAGGTAATATACAGAGGTTCGAAAGCTAGTGTGAGGAGCACGTAGTCCTGGAGGGTCAAGATGATATACTAGAAGTCAGGATCTAATGTGAGGAGCACGCAATCCAGTAAAATTGAGTGTGACTACGGGAAAAGAAGGTCAAAGGGAACTAAGGGTTAGTCGAGTCTAGATAATACTGTAAATTGTTTTGTTTGTAGTAGATTATTAACTAACAAAATATCCAGAGTTTTGATCATTTGTGAAGAGTTTTCTCCGTGATCAATTTTTTTTTTTTTAATTGCTTTCATGTTACAAATTGTGGTAATTCGACATAAGATAAATTGATGTGATTCGATTAACTGGTGTAACTTACGTAATAATAGTAGCTCTGAAACCCACAAAAGATTGAATCACACCCCCAAGAAAGCTAAAATCATGGTTTGAAACTTGACCCGATAATTTATTGGATCAAGGAACCAAAGTTATAAAGGAACTTGACATCTTAATTACAAAAATTATGAACTTTTCTATGAAGTTGTTGAATGCCACAAAGAGTACGAATCTTTGATATACGAATCTTTGATAAGTTCGGATAGTTTGAACGCCACAAATATTGAAAATATTTGATAAGTTCTGTTTAATTAAGAACAAGATAGAAAGTGAAAAAATTTCACTTTATAATTAATTCTCAAAAAATTAATGTCTTCATTGTATAATGAATGTGCCTTGTATAGGCATAAAATAAATTCATAATCAAAACAAAACCCTAATTCAAAAGACAAATCAAAATAAATTAGAAAACTACATAATAAATTTGAATAAAACTAAAATACTAAAAATAACTAAAATACCCTTAAACTAATTGAAAACATAAAAAGGCAAAAATGAATCACTAAACAATCGAATTTGACCCTCAAAGTTAGACAAAGTCATTCAACAAACTTGTGCAGAATCGAAAGAAGATTTCGAATTGAACTCATAGATGAAAATCCGACAATCGAACTAAAAGTTATACGCATTTTTGTACATGCTGTGCGTTTTCGCACATAATTCATATTCCTTTCATTTTCTAATTGATTTAGAATCTTCTCTTCTAATTGATATTTATCACTCTGAAGCATACAATAAATCCTTGTTAGCTTGTCATCCATAATTCTCATCAATCCCTCCCTCTTCAAGAAGACTCGCCTTTGAATCTTAACATTAAAATTGAATATTTTTTCTTCCTGAACTTTTTTCACCTTTTTTTTTTTTAAGTTTCTTGCTTTTTCTTGACCTCTATTTGCAAATTTTTTTTTTTTTAAATCTCTTTTTTTTTTCAAACTCAAAAATAAAAAGAGAAAAAAAAAGTTAAAAAAACCTGATTTTAGAGTCAAATTTTTGATGCCAATTGATGTTAACCCACATAGCAATATTAATTCTGAAACCCACAAAAGATTGAATCGCAATCCCAAGAAAGCTAAAATCTCGATTTGAAACTTGACTCAATAATTTATTGAATCAAGAAACCAAAGTTAAGTTCTGATAGTTTGAACGCCATGAATATTGAAAATATTAGATAAGTTCCGTTCAATTAAGAAAAAGATAGAGAGCGAAAAAATTTCACATTATAATTAATTCTCAAAAATTTATTGTCTTTATTGTATAATGAATGTGCCTTTTATAGGTATAAAATAAACTCCTAATCAAAACAAAAATCTAATTCTAAAGAAATCCAAATAAACTACAAAACAAATTTTAATAAAACTAAAATGCTACAAATATTGAAAATGCCCTTAAACTAATTGAAAACATAAAAAAAAAAAAGGCAAAAATTGACCACTAAACAACCTAATTTGACCCTCAAAAGTTGGACAAAGTCATCCAACAAACTTGCAGAATCGAGCTCAAAGTTATACGCATTTTTGTACATCATGTACGTTTTCACACATACTTCATATTTTTTCCATTTTCTAATTGGTTTATGATATTTTCTTCAAATTAATCCTTATCACTCCGGAACATGCAATGGATCATTGTTAGCTTACCCTCCATAATTCTCATCATTAAGCATCTAAAAATAATTAAAAAGTAACTTTTTACTTTTAATTGTGTAATTCCGCACATTTGGTCTAAATATTCGGGTAAAAGACTTTCATTTATCAAATGGTGAGAAGAGTGATAGAAATGGTTGGTCTCCTCAATTTCATTTGATAAATTATTTTGCTTTTGTAGCAAGTTGTTTAAGCAAGAACGAAACAATAATCAATTAGCTAATGAAAAATAAATGACTGGAAAAATCTTAGTTTTAGACTTGAAAGCCATGAAACTATTAATAAATGCATGCATAACATGAGAAAGATGGATTGAAACTGAGTAATTACAACATAATTTAGCAATTGATAAAGATGTGTAAGATCCAATCAACAAAGACACAATGCTGGAGAGAAATTTTTTTGAGGATATTTCTATCATTAGTTGATAAAGTCCTACAATCAATAATGTCACAAGACAAGTTGAATGGATGGCAATGGTGTTTATTGGAGAAAAAAAAAATTCTATGACATATTGATGATAACAGTATAATCAATAATGTCACAAGACAAGTTGAATGGATGGCAATGGTGTTTATTGGAGAAAAATAAAATTCTATGACATATTGATGATAACAGTATAATATTTTATTTTCTATCAAAAATTATAGAAGAGAACATTTAGCCCATGTTTGGCACACATTAGTTTAAAATCTTTTTTCTATATATTTATATTTTTAACCACACATTCGCATAATAAAATATTATGCATATAAATCCAAAATTTTTCTTACTTTTGAATCATGCATTCTTCGAAAAAATCACTATTCAAAACTTCATTTTCTACAAAATAATTGTTGTCAAATATGATCTTAATTTAGACGTTTGAAAGTTTTAGATTACTGTTTTTGTAACTTTGAATATTTTTTATAAATAAAAATTTTCATTTTTAATTAAATATTTTTAATCTCAATAAGGGCCCCATATTTAAAATTGGCACAAGGCCTTAAAAAATTCATGGCCACCCTACATCCATAAGAATACTCATTAAACAACTAGTATGTGAATGCAAATTTGATATATGGTAGCATTATAATAAAATTTTTCATTGTTAAATTTTCAAATACGAACAATCTAAAGCATCTCTAGCAAAAATAAAGTTGGTGAAATTTTGACAAAAATAGTCCATATGTCTTTCTATCGCATATTTTGAAAAGCTTCAGATAACCTATCTATACTATTTTAAAAGATTTGATACCTCCACGACAAATTTTATTTAAAAATAAAATAAAATAAGAAGAATTAGAAATTGCAATAGGAAACTAGAAAAGTATGTCTTGTCAATATATTCTCGCATAAAATTATTCTCATTATCCGCTCATTTCCACTCACGTCTTTAATAGCCCACTTTTAGGCAAAATGTTCTGTGGCCCTATGAATTAGAAAATTTATTTCCAAAAGTGAAACTTAAAACAAAATAACTCCGTTGTTGTAGATTAAAATTAAATTTTTAATATATTTTGATAAAAATTAGTGAAATGTGTTATTAAAAAGTTGTGAACTCATAAATTGTGTGATTGTTAACTTTGACTTAAGATTAAAATCAGATTTTAATCAGAAACAAACATGGGTTAGATTTTGAAATGACATTCAAAGAAATTAATGCATTTCTTGTGGCAATACGAACTAAGAACCTTATGAACTCCATATAGGATCCAATAAAGTGTAACTTACGACTTTTCATATTTTTGTGTAATTTTTTCTCAGTATCAATATGTGCATATCTGCCCATTTGATGTATGTAGCATAAGATGAGCTTCAATATTCGTTATACTCTATACTGAACTAAATATAATATTGTAAATAAAAAAGAAAAAAACAATATTATCCGACATTGTGTCTTGTTAGTCTCATATTTTTTCAGAACTCTTTTTTCAACATACTCTTTCCAATCATATATTCACACAATAAAATATTAGACACTTAAACTTAAAAAATTTTCCTATTTTTAAATGGAAATTCATTATTCAATTTATTGGTTTAAACTTTAAACATGTAATAAACATTTTCACATTCTAAATGGAGAGGAAATACAGTAAATAATACAGATGTTACAGTGTTTGTCTATACGCAATTACTATATACGTATAAAGCGAGACGAAATTTGTTCCTGCTCAAGTATTTCTGGGTATTTCATTTCTCACGCATTTGAGCGGTGAAATTTTAGAGATATATTGAATTCTCTTCATTTTCTTGGTTATAGATATAGATATAGTCTTATAGATATATAAATACATATACACACTCAATAGAAACTCAGGAAGAAGGGGGACGATGCAGATCACGGCGTTGTTGGTGTTAAAATGCAGCCCGGAGGGTTCGGATCCAGTGATATTGGCCAACTCATCGGACGTGAGCCGGTTCGGGTTCTTCCAGCGGCCCAGCGTCAAAGAGTTCATTGTCTTTGTGGCGCGGACCGTCGCCAAGCGGACCCCACCCGGCGAACGCCAGTCGGTGAAGCACGAAGGTCCGATCCCTATTTCTATTTTATAAAGGGGGAAAAAAAGTAATCTTTTCTGCGTTTTATGTTTCTAGAAAATTGTTGTTTATTTGAATTATACATGATCCTGTTTTTTCTGGTGTTTAGACACGAGATTTCATTACTTTGAGATTGTGTAGTGAACATTTTATATTTAATTATAGTGAATTCTCCTTTCCTTCTTCAGAAAAAAGAGAGTTTTTTGTGAAACTTCATTTGTTTGTTTATTAATTACTTTTATGATGGATTTTGATTGATTTCATGTATTATAGATGTGTGTGGAAGCTTTTTTGGCATAAGTTTTGAGATTTTTGAATTTCTTTTTGTTTTAGGGGGTAGTAATTGTCAGACGTTTTATGATAATTTAGTGAAAATCGTTCTGGTTCTATCTATATTTTGATTTATATTAGTGTTGTTTAATTAAGCAAATAAAGGATTATTTGTTGAGGCGTCGATGGTTATGATGCAGTGTTTTAGTTGGTAAATTAGTGATTCAATAGGCTCCATATGGGCGAGATATTTGATTTCAAAGGAGTTCATATGCAAACTTAAAATGCGATGATGGGTATAGATAGGACAAGAAGTAGCAAGAAAGTGTGGCGTTGGAAATGGAATAGGAAAAATGAGTGATGACTTCTAGTTGTTAAGTTTTTGTATTATTCTTTCCCCAGTGAATACTAATTTTATGATGCTCAAGGCAGATAACCTTATATTGTATGATTGTTTTAGGTGAATGTTGAATCTGTTTATGATTTTGAATAAGTGCATTTTGTATTTGGGAACTGGAATTAAAGTTGAGTGGTGCACATTTATATTTTGAATTTCTCTTTTTGAGCACCAATTGGTCTCCAGATCTCCAATAACAAGTGATTAACTGCGGATTGAGATCTTGTGGTTCATGGGTGTCCTTTCAATTGGCCATCAGAGCAAAACTGCTTCAGCTTTCAAGGGGGAAATTGTTGTTGATGAACTTGTGAATTCATGAACTCTAATGTTGCAATGCAATGTGTGGTCTGCAGGGACCTTGCTGAGACTTTGAAGTCTACTGTAGGCATTTTGTTGATTTTCAGTGGACGTTTGATTTATAGTTTGCTTTTAGGGCTCCTGTTGTTCAGTTGAATATGCGCAACTGTATTGTATTTATAAATTTCGAGAATATTTAAGTTGGTGGTTCTTGCAATCTACCATTGACTGTACTTCTTTGCCCACAACACATCTGGTAGATTTGAACTGGTTTCGATTTCTAGTTTATTTTAAAAAAATTGATTGAATTAGTAGATGCCAAAATTACTCTCTTGAAAAGTTTTATCCTTTCCTGTCCAACTCTCTATGACATAATTCTATTGGCTTTGGAAGTTATTTCATGCATTTGTTAGAGGTTGACATCTTTCTTTGTTTCTTTCACAATAGAGTACAAGGTACACGCTTACAACCAAAATGGCTTATGTGCATTGGGTCTAATGGATGACCATTACCCGGTTCGAAGTGCATTTTCACTGCTCAACCAGGTAACTGTACCTTATTGGCCAAATATTATATTTTTCAGGGATGCTGTGAATAATTATTAATTTGCAAGTTTCTGTGGATTAATATTTGTCAGGTTTTGGATGAATATCAAAAGAATTTTGGCGATTCGTGGAGAACTGTGCAGGCTGATAAGACTGAAGCATGGCCCTATTTAAATGATGCTCTAACTAAATTTCAGGTATATACTGTTATCAGTTATGTATTTGGGCTAGAAAATGGACACATATCTATTTTCTTAAGAAGATAATAGGTGCCACATATGGTATGTTTCTTACAACTGTCAATTTAATTTGTTTGTGTTCCGACTCTTCAGGACCCTGCTGAGGCTGATAAGCTGTTAAAAATTCAGAGGGAACTGGATGAAACCAAAATCATTCTTGTGAGTTACTTGTTTTCACCGTATTTAGAACACTTTTCCTCTTTATTGTGTTGTTTCTACGTTTTAGATAATTCTGACTATAGTTGTAAATTGATGTATCAATTTGATAACAACGAAATTGTAAAGCCTTTTCAATCTTGCCTAATTGGGGAATGAAAGGCCAAAAAAGAAATAAAAAGCCGATGTCATGTTTAGGATGTTACTGCTTATTATATTTCTGTGCATAATTCTTCTTATTCACTAGCCATTTTCGGTAGTTGTCTTCATACAGGACTTGATAGGTTTGCTATAATTATTAGTTTATTTGTTAGTAATATTTTAATGTGATCATCGAGATTTTGGTCATTGCATGGTCATGAATACTGTATCCAAGTGGCACATTTTAATAGTAGGCATGTTGAATGGCTGTATCTGTAGGCACATACAATGTGATTTCATGTATGTAAATACAGTCAGTATCTTTTGTGTGAACCAGCTCCATAGTTGGCAACGTCATTTGTCTTTTCTCAAAGGAAATTAGGTAATTAGCATATTGGAGAACTGATATTTGAGGCTGATCATGATGGAATTGGTTGGTGGTTCAGATTATTTGTTCTCTCCTTTGTGTTGAGAAGTGAAATGAAACCTTTATTAATTATTAGTTAGTCCTCTACTCTCATATGATACTACAGGCATTTCCCATGCAATGTCTCCTTATGTCCAAAAAGTGGAAATAGATAAATAGCGTGTTTGGCTAAGCCTAAAATGGCTTTTTTGGAAGTATGTAGGAATGGTTCTTTTAAGCACCTTTAAGCTTAGCCAAACCAATAAAAAGAAAGAAAGTGAAAGATCGAATACACCTAACAGAACAAATAGATGAGCTCAATCGAGCAATATCCTTTTTAAACATAAATATGTGACATCATGCAAAATGGATCGTTTGTAATTTCTCACTTTCAGGCTACTAAACGTGTCTTTATTGTTGACTGTTATGAAGCTTCCAAATATGAAATTAGGCTGAGCTCTGTAACTGGCTTGCTTACCAAGTATTGCTATTTATTGAATCATGGCGTTTAATCCTTTCATCTTGTTCTTTTTCTTCTTTCTTCTTTGTCAGCTTTGCATCATTACCTCTGCTAATTCTTTATCTTATATTTTTACTCAGCATAAAACAATCGACAGTGTCCTGGCTCGAGGCGAGAAGCTAGATAGTTTGGTCGATAAGAGTTCAGATCTCAGTGCTGCTTCTCAGGTATGTCTATGTAACTGTTACGTTACGGCTATTATTAAATGAAGATTGAAGAACACGCTTGTTCTTCAGCTTTTAGATATCATTTTTAGGAAATTTTGAGTAATAATACATAAATGACAGGGTTGTCACAGTTTAACTACTAAGATTTTGTTACTGGATCTTCTTTCCTTGTTCTTTTTGGTAGAAAATCTTTGGATGGTCAACAATGCTTTGACTGTTTGACATTGTCCCATTAAACTATATAGTCAACCTCGATTAAAAAGGAAGCTAAGGAGGAAACCTCCTTGGCCAGTTCTGCCACTGCTTCCTATGAGTTGGCAAAAATGACTGTTTAAGAGTTCCAGCAGTTGACGAGTGTACGAAAGATCTCTGCTTTGCACAAGATATTATAATTAGCCCTCGTTAATGTTAATGAGTTAACACGTGCTCTTTTTTGGTTTGCTGGAATAAATGGAAAACCATGTATTGTTAATTTGTTATCAACTGTCCTCTAAGTTGATTGAGACTAAGTTATGTGGAGTTTAGCTGAATATTGTAAATGAGACCGCACGGTTTAGATTGTTTTGAGTACTTGTTAGAGTTGTAAATGATTTCAGGTAACTGAAGTTGCTGAAATTTGCCATGTAATGCACATTTTTCAGAACATTTCCAATAAATTACCTTTCTAAAAGAAGCTCATAAAACGTGCGTATATGTTCACTTACTTGAACACCGATCACGGCTTAGAATTTAACTTTTATTCCGGATTTCATAAAGAGATTTTCCTATTTTTCAAACTTATAGTTTGGCGATGCTGACACTTGAATTTCCTTGGTGTTGTTGAAACAGATGTTCTACAAACAAGCAAAGAAAACCAATCAGTGTTGTACCATTTTGTAAATGCTTTCGGTGACAGAAAGGGGATTATTAATACTTTTTTCACGTATCGTATCTGTGGTTTTTAGATAAAAAAATGTTTAGCAAATTGGCAATATTTCTATGGTTTGTATTTTTACAAGAGCTTTGATTTTAGTTGGTGTGGTGCATTAAGATCTCATTTATTCCTGTTTATAGCTATTTTGTTTGCTATTTAAATTTTTCCGAGAATTTTGTTGGTGGTTGGTTAATGTTTTAATGGTTTCCATAGTTGCATAATTTGAATTTGCTATATGTACATCAAGATTTACGTAATGGATTACATGATGACACATGTCACCTACCATTTGCTAATTTAGAAATACAATTAACTTTTGCATGCAATCTTTTTTTTACATATCATATTCTGTAATTTATTATATACATTTTTTTTTTATGTATAAGTAGTAAAAATTTAAGTGGATGCATATAATGAAAAAGGGGTTTTAGTCAAAAAGGTGAATTAAAACGACTACAGACGAGATGGATTTAAGAAATGATGCTGCATGAAATTTTTGGGAACAAATAAAGTTAGTTTAGTAAGGCATGTTTGTTGATTTTTCGATAATTTTAATACTTTTAAAATAAAGTCTTGTAATGTTTATTTTTAAGCAAAGTTAAAATAAAGTTTTTTGGAACTTATTTTTAAATATTAAGGGTGTGTTTGATATACATTATGTTGGAAGAATGTATTTTGGAATAGTAAATTAATAGAGAATGTGTGGTTGAAAAATAAGGAAAAGTTATTGGTGTGATGAAAATTATTATTTTATTGAAGAATATGGTTAAAAATGAGTAGAAGAATAAAAATGAAAAATTTAATGTGAATCAAATAGGGGTTAATTATCTAAAATAAACAACATTTGATTAGAGAATTTTTTGAAAATACTATTGAGGGCGATTATATTACTCAAACTTTGTGTCGCGTTAGGGGTGGGCAAAAAAGAAAACAAAGAAAAATTGATCAAATTGACCAAATTAAATCGAGTCGGGTCAATTTGAACTAAAAAAAATCAGTTAGTTGTGGTTTAAGTAATCAACCCTTCAATTAAGCGACTTAACATGCTAATACATTTTTAATTTTTTTTTCAATTTAGAGTTTATATTTTTAATCTTAAAAATTAAAATAATAAAACTATAAATATAATTCTTTCTCGAACAATTTATTTACTGTCCATACTTTTATACCAAAACCCAAATTCTAAAAGAAAAGAAAAGCAAAGCAAAGCAAGGGGAAGAAATTGTTTGTTGTGAACTCCAATTTTAAAATTGTAGTCTTACTTTCATTTTTGATATAATTGTTTGTTGATAACTATCAGATATTTAGGATAATTTTTGAAAAATCAACCATTTAGCATTTACATTATATATATTATTAATATATACTATGCAGGCAAAAAAATTTATATACATATAGGCAAAAATAATTTAATCTTGGGTAGGCAAATTTTTTTAATTCGGAAAAATATTCAAACCGATTAACCAAACCAAACTAACCTAAACCGATCAGGTTTGGTTTGGTTCGATTTCGACAATTGGATTTGGACAGTTTTTGTTGAAATTCACTCAAACCGATCAAGTCAATTTTGATTTCTAGTTGAGTTTAAAACTAACCCAACCTGAACCATGCTTAAGCCTATGCGTTGTATCACAATTTTTAATATTTTTAAAGACATACTTCTCTTTGTCCCGAATCTTACTACATGTACATTAGAGGTTACATAATGGGTTATATAATACTACATGACACTATATCATTTGCCGTTTTAAACACATTCATCCAATCTTTTTTCGCCACATCATATTATGTGATCCCTTGTATATAATTTTGATGCACGAGTAGCAAAATCCCTTGAACCTACATGTACATATACTTCGGACATTCTCGAGCAAAACAACAATCATGTGGGACATACAACTACTTTGGGCATACCCAAGCAAACAAACTAAAAAAAAGATGTACAAACGAAATGGACTAGTGACACATAGCTAACGACTCCCAATGAATCAAAACATTCGAATATAAAGGACATAATTTTGTATACTTATGTTTTAATTTGTCTTACAATGCACTCAACTTGTGGTCTTAGATCCTTGAAAATCTTGCTCTATCGTTTCATCCATATGTGGTGAGCGGTAGTAGCAAGTACAATTCTCTTGACTTTACCAAGTCATTCCTTGGGCTTCCTTTTTAATACATTTCAATAAGCTTGACAAAGTAGATATCTTACGTATGATGGGCAGTCAATCTCAAATCTATCCCCAAACTAAGTTGCTGAACGGACAGAAAAAAATAAGTACTGTGCAGTTTCTTCCATCTATCTGCAAAATATGTAGTTCCTATCCAATTCCATATGTTGTAACTTGTCTTTAGCTAATAATCTGGACTGAACTCCTAACCAAAGAATGAAAGCATACTTTCAAGGTGATGGAGGCGTTACAAACAGTGGATGCCCAAACTGTCTTGGTACCGTTAGGCTTGAAAAATTCATAGGCTACCTTAATACTGAATCTGTCCGCCATAGTCCACTCATTCAACCTGTCAATTCCAGTTTGAATGCACCGTTCAGGTCCTATGATGTTATCCCTGATTTCCAGTACTTTTTTAAGTAGGGGAGAGTTATCTTCTTTCACCATACATTCCCAAATGTTCGTCCTACGAAGGTGCATCTAATTGACCCATTAAATCCAGAGGGTATGCTTTTTACTATGGATGTTGTAAAGTGTTTTCAAGAGCAGCGCAACATACCAGCTTTTAATATTTTTAAATCCAAGCCCTCCCTCTTGTTTTGGTAAGCAATTATTGTTTCAAGCCACTAATGGTTTTTTGCATCCGCATAGGAAATTCCGGCAAAGACTAATAACTTTGGAGGCAACTGCAGTCGATATAGGAAATATGGATAACCAAAAACATTCCACACCTTGAAGAACGGCTCTCACAAGCTCCCACAAGCTCCGCTCTCCCTGCATATGACAATGAAGCTCTCGACCATTCACCAATATAGGATGAAATCTTGTTGATGAAGGAATCATAGGAGCTAACTTTCAATTTCACCGTCACAAGTGGAATATCCAAGTGTCGAAATGGCATGGCACCCTTTGGAATATTCGCTAATGCAAGAATATCCTCCAACTCTTTCCCATGAACTCTCGCGGTAAACAAGCTAGACTTGTCAACATTCATTTTAAGTCTCGACATATCACCAAAGCTTGTTAAGCAATTCATTAAGATATCAACTAATGTAACATCCCTTCTAACAAAAAGCATCAAGTCATTCGCGAATACCAAGTGCTTGATCCTTAGAGGTGCACATTTAGGATGGAAATTAAACTCACTATTCTCGGTTGCTCCCTTCACTATTCTAGAAAAGTATTCAAGGCACAACGCAAATAGGAATGAAAAAAGATGGTCACCTTGATGAAAACCTTTTCGTCCCTCGATGAAACTATGAATGCTCCCATTAAATGTAATAGAGTATTTAGGCATTGTAATACATTCCATAACTCAATCAATGAATGTAGTTGAGAATCCCAACCTTTCAAGCACTTTCTTAAGAAAATATCAATTGACCGAGTCATAGGCCTTTTTTTAATCTATTTTAAGAAGACGTCTAAAAGCAACCCTCTTACGATTATATTGCCTCAAAAGCTCCTGGGCTAAGTGAATATTCTCCATCATGCTCCTACCCTTCACAAATGTGGCGTGTACTTGGTCAATAATGGAACCAAGTATTGGCCTCAAATGCGAAGAAAGAATTTTGGTGATAACTTTATAGAACACATTGCAACAAGTTATTGGTCTATTATCACCCACGGAAGTAGAATAACTCGACTTAGGTACCAATGCATTAACCATGTGATTAGTTTGCTTAAGAAGAGACCTCGATGCAAAAAATTCCCCAATCGCCTCCATGAATTCATTATTAGAGATTTTTGCTTCTTATTAGATTGCTTTGGCAGCCATTTATACATGAATCATACTACATATAAAACAGTGGTTGATCGATACCGTCCATTTTAAAATTATTTTTTAAATCAATAGCACAAATTTTGACAACACATAAATTGTCAAAAAAAAAATTTATAAATAACTTTATACATTACTTTGGCAGCTTCAATTGCTGTTCCATCTTCTAACCTTAGTAAAGAATTTGCTGCCAAGTCCATAGATTGGGTTGGGTTTGGGGTTTGAGTTGAACACATTTTATAACCACATAATTTTCATTATCCTTTTAATCACATATTTTATCGATTTTTATTAAAATAATAATAATAATAATCTAATTTTTAGCTAAGTCTTACATTTCCGTTAAATGATTTAAGTTTGCGCTCCACCTATATATTTCAAACAACAGTATGTACATAAATAAATAAATAAATTTACTTTGGCATTTTTATTCTAATTAAAAGATTTGATCATCATAATCTTAATTTACGAATTTTGATTAAACTTCTAAAATTATTGTTACGATGTCAAGGTTGAAATGAATGCCTCATTGATATTTGACACGAACACGAATTGTTCATGTCGAAATAACTAAAGAAATAATTGTAACTTGTTTCAGAATGCCTCGATTTTCTAAAGCTTGAACACCAAATTATTTTCTCCCCATTTCATTTCTTTTGTACTTCATAAATATAATGAAAAATTGGGAAAAAATCTGCAAAATCTGTACCTACATTATCCAGCTTAAACAGCAAAATTTCCCTCATTGTAGGAAATGAAAATCCAAGATCAGTGGAAAAGATAAAATAAATAATTATATCGAAAGATTGCATTTGGAAAACGATATTGGAGGCTCAGATTCGCCTTTTATCATCAGAAGGAAAAAAAAATGGCAAACCCGCCATGGCTGCAGAAATCAGTTGCTTTATGAGAACCCATCTCAATAATTCTCTGATTTCGCCACGCCAAGATACTGGTTCGCTCTAAATCTGATCTTCCCTTCGATTAAAAAAGTCATCACAGCCTCAAAATACTCTTATCCTCCGTTTGGGAAGAATAAGGGGTGCGTTTTACAGAGCTTTTAGGGTTTAAGGATTAGGGTTTTTGATTGATGATGCTGATGAAATGACCGGGGTTGTTGAGATTTTAGTTGTAAGATCATCGGCTGCTGGTAGCATTGAGGGGCAACAACCCTAGAAGACTCCCTTCCTCACTGCACAACCAGTAGCCTCATACTTAAACTAATGAGATTTAGGGTATTCTTTAGGAACTTCGTTAGCTATTTATAGTCTATTTTAAGAGGTGTACTTCCATGACTATTTTAACCCTGGTAGTGAAATGAAAGTTGGGTTAGGGATGGCAAAAAAACTCGTCGATTCGAGCTCAGCTCGGAAAAAGCTCGAGTCGGACCCGACTCAGGCTCGGTTGCACCGAGCCGAGGCTCGAGCCGAGCCTCTTTTTTTTTGGCCGGGCTTTGCTCGGCTCGACTTGGACCCAAAAAAGTTATACCAAAAAAAGCTCGAGCCGAATCCGAGATTTTTTTTGGACCCGGCTCGTTGACATAGCTAAATGCAGATAATTTATAAAATTATTTAGAGACCAATATTAGTGTTCCCTAATTTATAACACATATAAACTGTACAAATTTTAAATTCTTTAAGTAAAAAATGTATATTTCTCCAAAAAAAAAAAAAAAAATCGAGCCGGTTCGGGCTCAGCTCGGCTTAGCCAGCTAAGGCTCGGACCAAAAGCTCGGGCCGAGCCTCATTTTTTTTTGGCCGGGCTTTGCTCGGCTCGGCTCGGGCCCAAAAAAGCTCGATCCAGAAAAGCTCGAGCCGAGCCCAAGCTTTTTTTTTCGATTCGGCTCGTTGACATAGTTAAATTGGATAGGTATTTTCAACCTTAGTACATTACCAAACAAATTTGTCATCTTCCTTGACATGTCATTTTGTTATTGGCTAATTTCAAAAAAGAAAAAAAAAAAAAAGAATTTGCATCAATCACTTGTTATCACACTTTCATCTGTAACCAGGATATCAAATTCATCCGACAAAATGACATTACTCAAGTACTATTGGGGAAAATATTGAATCGACGATCTTCTGAGCATAAGTCTAGCCATATCGATTAGGCCCATTTATCAAATTCATAATTGATTAAACATGCTCAACTAGATTTTCATATTATCTTTTTTTTTTTTTTTGGAATGATAGATTTTCATTTTATATATAAGGTCACGAATTCAAAAATCGACTTTGTTTTAATTTGGAAAGAACTAGGTAATAATGGATTGAGATGTCAATTAGACTAGTGTCACATGCCAACTCTTTCAGTATTGGAACAAAATTATTTTTCGCCCATAAAATAGTAATCTAATTCCATTAGTCTACTTTCCGCATTATCGATCTCGAGATTGAACATACCCCATTACATATTTCACTCACAAAGCTTTAGCATTTACTCGAGGCGTCCCGCTTTGCACTTGGAGCCATATGCTCGCCTATTCGCAATGCCCATCCACTAGTATTCATGTTCATGCACAACATTTAGGTTTTTCTTCTAACAATTACAATTGAGAACATTAGTGCCTGTAACGCTGTAGCATAGAAATTTCAGCCCCATTTTTGTATGACTATATTTTGAAATAGTAATTTTTTTTAACAATGTGTAATTTAAAAATAAAAAAATTATTTTATGAAAAAACAAGTATAGTTGAAAATAAATTTTAAATCCCCAAATCGAATATTCGGCAAGAAAATCCGCTCAAAAGGCGGTTCCAAATCTAACGTTAGAACAGAATCCCTGAGAGACTCGGACACCACTTAAAAAAATAGAAAAATCGGAAAACAGTATGTTAAAAGAGAAAATAGGCTCAGATCTGTTGTTGAATCGGAGAAGAGAATCGACTTCGCCATGGCTGCAGAATTACAGGTTGCATATGAAAAGGAAAATCCAAATTCACATACCATCCAGATCGCCACGCCAAGATACGGGTCGGATTATCTGANTATGTTAAAAGAGAAAATAGGCTCAGATCTGTTGTTGAATCGGAGAAGAGAATCGACTTCGCCATGGCTGCAGAATTACAGGTTGCATATGAAAAGGAAAATCCAAATTCACATACCATCCAGATCGCCACGCCAAGATACGGGTCGGATTATCTGAACGTCCGATCTAGCTTGGAAGATTTAAGAAATTTATCATCACAGCCTATTATTTGAGGATCAAGCTGGACCCTAAGAACACTTCCAAACAAGCTCTAAGAGCACGTTTGTCTTTCAATATAATGGTTGTCAAACAGGAGCTAAATTAAACCATTTATAAATAGTTCTCAAACAGAGGCTGAAATATGAAACGTACGAGGTCCCGTAAGAGGAAACCATAAGAAATTTTCCGCGTAAAGGGCTGTTGATTTTGGTTCAGAATCATCGGCCGTACAGAGAGGGGTAACCACCCTTAAAGATAAGGGTCAGAGAGACATTTGGAGTCTCTTCTCTTCCAAGCTGCTAACCCTAGATTTGCTGTTAACTCGTTATTTATATTGTCCCCAATTTTCCAATTTACCCCTTATTTAAGTTCTATTTTACAGACCTAGAAAACACTTGGATTATTTGCAAAAGGATGGCTAGTCAAAAGTCTGCCAGTACTTTCTTTTTTATTATTGTTATTAGTATTTTAAACACGATCTTTTTAGGATGTTTGTCTCTTATTATTGGAAGAAAAATAAATTAATGAATAGTATTTTTTAAAGAATATATAGTTAAAAAGTAAAGTAATTTTATTGATTTGTGTGTAGAATATTTTATTGGATGAATGTGTGGTAAATAATCCTACTGTAGTAAACAATTTTTTAGAATAATGGTAGACAAACGGAGACTTAACCCTATTTGGTAACTACTTAAAAAAAAAAATTGTTTTCAATAATAATTTTTGGAGATTGTGTGGTTACAAAGTATGAAAATTTTATAAATTTACGTGAAAAATATTTTATTGTATAAATATATTATTGAAAATGAGTATGTTGGAAAAAATAATTTTGAAATAATAAAAGACAGACAAGGGTTTAGTGTGATAGAATATCTTCGGAAGAGCTTTTCGAAGTTTGAAATTACTCTCTCATGGTAAAAAA
>CAIGRN010188217.1:0-39796 GCA_903798345.1 Fraxinus anomala
TGCCGTGGAGGTAAATTGTGATTAGTTCAGGAAGCAAGAATTAAACAATCAACTGCTAAGATGACCGCTTAACGCACAACACGCCTAAGCGTGTTTTTTTAATTTTTTTCATTTTTTAAAAACCTTTTTTTTTTTACTTTAGTTTATTAACTTTTTTATTTATTTTTTTAAAAAAAACTTTTATTTGACTTTAGTTTCAAGTTTTTAAAACAAAAATTAAAAATGATATTATTTGATAAAGATTTATATAACATTTAAATTTTATAATTATATCTATATTATGTAATTATGATTTTGAGACTTAACGTTTTGTTGAAAACTTTAAAAGTACGTATGAAGTTCATTTAAATCTGTTGAATAGGATTTGTCTAGTTGAAAGTTGAAACTATTAGTGTAGGTTTGGCATTTTGAAAACTTGAAAATTGTATAATTAATGACTTGTAGAAATTATTAAGTAAATATAGCATTTTATAATTTTAGATATTTTGTATATATTATTTTAATTATTAAATGACCCCTGTTTGACAACTATTATTTTCAAACTCTTTTTTCTACATTCTCATTTTCAACCATACAATCACATAATAAAATATTTTAAACGTATATTCAAAAAAATTCTCTACCTTTTAATTATACATTCTTCTAAAAATCACTATTCAATACATTATTTTTTGAAAATAATGGCCACCAAACTGGGACTTGATTATTAAGTATTTAAAATAATAATAAAAATCAATAAAGTTTTTTTTCTAGGCTTGTAAAGTTTGAAGCTTGGTCTCGACGCTAGCAATACTTTATGCTTTTTAGAACACCGATGAATATACTTATCCATGTGAGATTCTTATAATCTTGAGCATAATAATCATGATAATCATTATTTTTAGGTAGGTTAACTAATAGAATAGGTTGAATAAATTTTTGAACAAAGGTGTTAAAACTCACATATTGAAAACGCAATCACTTTGAAAAGATAGTTTGTACATGAATGAGTCAGTGTTGGGAGATAATTAAACAAGTAATTCTGTGCATATAGAATATTCGTTTGGAGTGTTTTGACTGACGATAGAATTTAGGTATTGACTGTACACCACGTCTAATTGTAGTTTTTTTTAGTAACTGTACTCACTTTTCTTTCAAAAACTCAAAAAATACTTCATCTTTTAGTTTAGAGAAAATTGATCTCTAACCTTTTTAATTTTGGTAAACTTTATCGTAACTTTCATTTTGTATCAGCGAAGGTACCTAACCTTTCATAAATATGCAGCCGAGGTTCATCTGGATGAAAATTGTCCAAAATACCGTCAGTTGACCTGAAATTTTGAAAAATGAGGTATTTTGACCATTTTAAAGAAGGACAATTTCACCTATACAATATTTTTCCTCATTCATTATTCAAAGCACTGTACATTTCCCTCAAAATAATTAAAACAAAAAATAAAAGGAACGTGAAGTGTTCACCTTCCCCACCCCACCCCACCCCACCCCACCCCACTATACCAAAATCAAATCTAACCCAACCCCCTCCTCCTCCTCCTTCCACAGTGACCATTCGCCGCCGCCAAAACCAAAATCAAATCTAACCCATCTCACTATATCAAAACCAAAACCAAATCCACCCTCTGCAATATGTTTCTTTTCTAGATTAATTATGCTCCATTGATTTTAGATATTAAGGAGAAAGAGTAGTAGGATATGAATATTACGTATATTGTAGTTAAATCTTTACAAAAGAAATCAGTTACTCTAGTATCAATCATTTTTGGTTTGTTCTTATTTTTGTTGAGATTTGTCAAGGAAAATTGGGGGTAATAAAGGTCCTCTTTCATTTGGACACTGTCGATGAAATGAGAGATAAATGAAGAGAGAAAATGAGTAAAATTGAGATTTGAGAGCAAAAGATTGAGTGACGCCATGAAAGTAGCTTCAATATTGCAGAGGGTGGGGGTGGGTTGGGGATGAGTGTGTTGAAGAAGGTGAAGTATTTGGGGGTGGCTGAGGGGATGGATTAGGTTTTTTTTTTTTTCATTTTGTGTTTTAATCACTTTAATGATTAATATATGATTGACGAAATTGCCCCTCCTTAAAATGGTAAAAAATATCTCTTTTTTTTTCTTTTTTTTAGGTCAACTAACGGTGTTTTGAACGATTTCCATCCAAATGGACCCAATGTGCATATTTATGAATGGTTAGGGACATTCGCTAGCACAAAATAAAGGTTAGGTAGAGTCTGTAAAAAAATGAAAATGTTAGGGACTGTTGTTACAATTTTTCCTTTATTTTATGAATTTCTTATTTTCATCTAATTATATATTTTCAAAATTACTACGTTTAAATCCCATAGAATTCTACTAAACACTACCCTAATTAGATTCCCATCCCCTAAACATTGAATAATGTTATTCATAGTCATAACCCACCATAAATACGACCCATCGCCCCTAGATTTAGATTTGGTATTTAGGATTTCAATGGTAGTTCATTTGTTGATGTTAGATTTCGATTTTTCGAGCGCTCTTATTCTGCATAGGGAAGTACCGCCTATTAGTGATTTGGAGGGGAAGATGAATAGTGGCAGTAGTGGAAGAAGTATTCTGGGGCGGAGATGTGATGGAGGACGGAGAACACGGTTTGATTAATTTGTTCTTCTTGGAAATATATTTGATTCAATTGTTGCTCTTCTTGGAAATATATAGTTCTTGAAAGTGGGAGGTGGTTTTAGAGGTGGGGTATTGTAAGGTAATTTAGGTGACATGAGTAGAGGTTGTTAGGTTTTAATAGTTTATGATTGACAAGTCTGTGAACAAAAATGACTAAATTGGATAGATTATAAAAGTCAAGGAGTAGGTTGTAATTTTCGCATTTGAGTTGTATAGGTTCTAGGGTTCGAGCTTCAAAAGAGGTTAAAAAACGGCGTCGCAATTTCGCTAGACTATCGCTAAATCCTCGCTCAAGTGACAAGCTGTCGCTTAACTGTTACTGAGCTCTCGTTCAAATGACAGGGTTATCAAAAGATGAACTGAATACTTTATTTCTAAATTAAACTAAATATCCACGAACAAAAATATGTATCAAAAATAGATAATATCCGAACACAAACTCTCACTAAACTGACATATCATCAAAAGATGCAATACCCATGTGAGCATTATGCTTATGAAAAACCTTGAGTGGCTGTCATTTAGTAAATAAATCCATAATTATAGAATTTGTCCTAATATGCTTTATAGAAACTTGACTACTCTGAATTATTTCCTTAATAACTAGAAATTTGATGTCTATAAACTTCGACATCGTCAAGTTCCAATGGGATACAAGATTGCTATTGGTCACAGGATAACTTAAGTAGCCTTTCAATTCCATCCAAAATGTGCAGCACAGTGACAAAATTTCACGGTCATATTCCATTATCAAAATCAGAATATCCAATGATCTTCAATTAGTCTGATTTTCTATAAGTGATCATGTAATCCTTGGTTATAGATACTAAATAACCTGATTGGCTGCTTTTCAAATATTTATCCTAGAGTTACTTAAATATGTGCCCAACTTTCTAACAATGAATGCTATATTCAGATGTGTGCAAACCTAAGCATACATTAAACTCTCAACTGTTGAAGCAAGTGGAATTTTCTGTATTTTTATTTCTTTAAGTTTATCCTTAAGGTATTGATTGATACTAGACTTTCCCCCCTTAGCAATAGGGGTATTACTTGGTTTACATACCTGCATTCCAAATTTTTTAAGAACCTTATCGATATAACTCTTTTGTAATAATCCAAAAAATACCCTAAGAACGATCCCAGTATATATGTATCCTTAATGCAAAAAAGGAGTAAAGGTTGTTAGGTTTTAATAGTTTATGATGTAATTGGCAAGTCTGTGAACAAAAATGACTAAATTGGATAGATTATAAAAGTCAAGGAGTAGGTTGTAATTTTCGCATTTGAGTTGTATAGGTTCTAGGGTTCGAGCTTCAAAAGAGGTTAAAAAACGACGTCGCAATTTCACTAGAGTGTCGCTAAATCCTCGTTCAAGCGACAAGCTGTCGCTCAACTGTTACTGAGCTCTCGCTCGAATGACAGGGTTAGCCGGAAATTTTTTAATCTTGATTTCAAGACTTTTTATCCGGCTCATTCAATCCTAATCCTATCATATAAATACCTGAATGATACAGAACGGAAATTCTAAGGTTGAAACATAGAGAGAACTTGAGAGCTTCATCTTTTCATCTTCCAATTCATTAAGAGACTTCAACCTTCATTGATTTATTCATTGATTTGATTATACTTGGCAGAGAGAACATCCGTTCCAATTAATCCAAATACCAAGCTCACCGAGAAACACAGAATTCTTCAAGAATCCACAGGAAATAGACGAATCCACAAAGCCAAGGGTTAGAGAATCCATGAGGGCTTTGATATTACAGTTAAGGAGTTGGTGCAGGAGCACGAAATCTAGGAGGGCTGTCAGAATCTCAGTCATGAGTTGTTGCAAGGCACGCAATCTAGGAGGATTGATTAACTTCAGTCAGAAGGTCAGAAAGTTCGTGTCGTCATCTTGTTTGGCGGACTGTAAGTTCGATCGTTTATAGTGAATTTTAACTGGTAAAGCGCTCGGAATTTTTACCCTATTGGAGTTTCTCCGTGAACATTCTGCATGTTTTTTAGTGCTTTATTTACTATTTTCATATTCTGCGATATTCAAACATATGGTAATTGGACTATGTGTTTAACCATCTAGAAATAATTAATTAGTGACGTGTGTCTGGTTAATTACAGTTTTTTATTCCGCATTTACACATTCATCCTCATCTAAGTGCAGTTTGGATCGAACTGCATAAATTTCAAAGTTGAGGACAACGGCAGTGTGCTACTCGATTTTTGGTTAACTAGTGCTAGTGGAGTTGGATTTTCATAGAGGCTATGGTTGTGGGTTAACTTTCTCTAATGTGAAGATGGTCGTGTGACGAATGAATGCTTGTCGTGGTCACGACGAAAGTCATCAACGGGGTGATTAGAGGTGGCAATTTTTGTTTTGTAACAGTAGATGAAAGTAACTAATTTTAATAACTTACAAAATGAAAAGTAACACACGAATAAATGTATGACATGTACGACTACTGGTATAAAATGACCAGCAATTTATATAGATAGCTTTGAAAAGTAAAATGAAAGAGGTTTAATGACTGTCATCTTGTTTTTACGTGTGTTACTAGATTGGGAAACATCCTCAATAAGAGAGATCCTGAGGCAAGGACACAGAAAAATGATAAAATAAAATTAAAAAATAAGAGTTGAGACAAGGACGACCTTTTTCATCCTGAGGCGGGGATGGGATATTTTGTCTTTTGTAAGTCCTCAAAATAGCTTATTCGCCTAAAAGGGATTTCACTACCCCATTTAGCCTAAATCCTTTATAGAAGACTTGGCGTGTTGAGCAAGGAAGCACTCAAAGCTTGAATGAGTTGAAACGCTACCATTATATAATTAATTAATTATATGTTATTTGCTTTCTGTAAATTTAGGCTACGCTGGAACCTATTTTCTAGAAAACTTAATTTTATAATAGTGATTTTTATGAAAATATGTAGTTAAAAAGTATGAAAAAATTTTAAGTTTATGTGTAAAATTATTTTATTGGGAGAATGTATGATTAAAAATAAATTTAGAAAAAATTAATTTTTAGACGATGATGTTCGAAAAAGAGCTTAAACTTGTTCCAAGTTACATTTTTCTAAAGATTCAATATATAATACTTTTAGCTTGTACTAGTCTTATAAAAAATAATTTGTAGAGGCATTTCTAAAGCTAATGCTAGGGCTGGGCGTGGGTTGGGTTGGATTGGTTTTGAGTCCAACCCAACCCAACATGTTTGGTTTGACAATAATTCAAATCGAAACCAATTCATTCACAGTTGAAACCCAATTTCAGTTACATTAAATAATGAGATTTGAAATGCCTCAAGTCGATTGAAATTGTATCGATGGTCCGTGAAGTTAAGTTCAATTCTAATACAACAATATAAATTAAAAATATTATAAAACCTATTAAATAGATTATAACATGATCAAATTAAAAATATATTAAGTCAATCTAAATACATGTTGAATACCTATATATTATACCTATTGAATAAAATGAATTCAACCTAATACTAAAAATGTAAATCTCCTCCTTTAATTCTAGGTTTTAGTCAAAAATCATGTGAAAAAATTGAGTCGAGAAGCCAAAGCAAGAGCAGTAATGAGAGGTAGAAGAGACGTGAGATAAAGAAGAATTTTGATAATTAGGTTTTTTGTTTTAAGTACTAATTTTTATCAAGTTTATTGGGTTGGGTTGGGTTTGATTGGGTTTTAATAGATAACCCGGAACCCAACCCAATCCGACCTAAAATTTGATTTATTAACCCGAATCCAACCCAATTGAACTAAAAAAAACCAACCCAAACCAGTTAGTCTAGGTTGGGTTGATCAGTTTGACTGATTCGGGTTGGTTTTTATCCACCCCTAGCTAATGCCAACATTAATCACTTACTAAGTTTTGAATGTAATTTCAATAGTTCAAATCTAATAATTGGTAGTTTTTTTTGCTAGATATTTAAGTCACGTGGTCATCATCATATGTTTCTAATTACCAAAAAAAAAAAAAAAAGCATCTAAATAGGTAAATTTGTGAATTTTGTATATATCTACAAACAAAATGTAAAGATATTACAAGTAAAATTGATTTGTTTAGCATAATATTCCCTCCGTCGTATAAAAAAATTAATAATAGACTTTCATTTATCTTGAATTATATGACACTTTTTTTGTTAAAGGTATAATAGTTGATTTCTTAATTTTCTTGTTATCAACAAATATTAACTACTCTTATTTAAATATTTTTTTTTAATATAGGTATAGGTATATTAGGAAAATGTAATTAAAATTTATTGTACTAACTATATTAATTAAATTTTCTTAAACTGCGTAAAAATGAAATCAAGTCTATCTATCTTTGTGAAATGGGGTGAGTATATCGTATACACTCAAAATGCTACATTGTATTACTTTCTGTATAAAATAAATATACTGCGACTTGTAATAAATTGAGTCAGGCTAATAATACTTTCCCTAATAATTTCCTCGTATAGAATTAATTACTTCCTATGTATGCACTAATTAATATGAAAATCAAACCTATCCACCAACTCTAATTTTTGCAATTTATTCTCGTGTTCGTTGAAATATTAATAATTGTAATATTCATTCGTTTGGTACATAACATATTTTTAACCATATATTCTCTTAATTTTACATGTAATTCCATTATTATTCCTTACTTTTTAACCACGCATTTAAATATGAAAAATCATTTTTTTCAAAATCTATAATAAATTTTTTTATGTAATGCATAACACTCGCTATTTTAGCCCTCTTTGATTTGGATTAAAATCCAATTAAAATCTCAAGTCATAATCAACAATTAATTTTAACCACGACCCACAACTTTTCAACCAAACATTTCATCAACTTTTATCAAAATCTACTAAATATCTAATTTTAATCTCTACCGAGCAATGACTTAATGTCGTATACTTATATGTACATGTAAAATGTTTTACTTTTTAGTTTACATACTTTTACGGGGGTATAATGTCTAATAGGACAATTACTGAAAATAAAGAAAATCCTATAATTGGATTAGAAGTTTGCCTAAAATATATCGATTAATTATAAACTATTTCTTATTTTTCTTACTCAAAATTTGCTTATTTTCTTTGGTTGGTATGGGTGAGATGAATTGGTCCAAAAAAAATCCACCACTTAAAAGGGACCGTTCGTCTTGCTTAAAAACGATCTGTACATATGTACAACTAAACTTGAAAAACTGCAAAAACATACGTACGTACATGCAGATTTGAACAGTTTACCAGTATCATTTGTGATTATAACTATGTAGGAAACTATAGATATGCATGTCCACTAGCTGAGATAAACTGAAGCCATCAATGTGGAAATATATACAGCCTCAAGCATTTTTTGATTTTAACCTGAATGCAAGGACTACTTGTTGCCGGCGGCGCGATCCTTCTTTGGTCCACCGAGAATACGAGAAATCTGGAGACCTCTGCTAAATGCTTGGTTGAACAACATCCGAGTTTGGAACTCAGAAACAAATGGGAACCATGCCAAGAATGCAACAGGGGTGAATAATAGGAATCCAATTACGATTTCATAACTACGTGCAAGCGTTCGAACTGATCCCCAGATTCCAGCACGCACGACTAAAGGCCTTAGAGCTTGTGCAATCTGTTGAAAGGAGAAGAATGTTGGGTGAGAAACACAGAACCAACAGCAAATTGATTAAAAGGATGGAAGAAAAACGTTTAGCTTCTAAGTGCATGTTTGGTTCGTGATTAAATAATTAATTAAGTGATTATAAGTTGTGGGTCATAAGAAAAGTGTGGATGATAAATGGTCACTTATAAGTTGTGGGTCATAAGGAAAGTGTGGATGATGAATGGTCACTTATAAGTTGTGTGAGGTTCTACAAAATGTATAGATAAAAGCATGTTTCACCAAAAGTAATTATATAATAATCACCAACCAAACACGGACTAAGTTCCGACATTGTGATAAAGGTAAACGGGAAACAAAGAAGCCGAACAAGAGTAAGAATTTACTTACCGAAAGTAATCCCCATCCTGTGGGCATGAATGCGAGAATACAAACTATAATGTCTACTAATGTCATGTCGAGTACAGCTATTAAGGTAATCAATACTGCGACGAACGAAAGAAATATGAGGCCTTTAATCAATCGAAACACAATCTGAAAATCAGCACTGAATCTCCTCCTTCCAACCGAAACAGCCTGCAAATATTCAGGGCCTTTATTGAAAGTGAAAAAGGAAAAAGAACGATAAATTTTTTTCGCCCTAGAAAAGGCATTCACCACTTAAAAAAGAGTTTTTTAATCTCAACCTTATGATCCAGTTTTATCTATCACTTTAATGACCTTTATGGCAAGATAGAGACGTGAGTTCTAAAAAACTGACAAGGAACTCAATTAAAGATAAGTTTGACAAAAGTAATATAGCAGCTTACCTTCACCACTAGTAAGATCGCAAAGATCACGAGCCATGAAAGACCATAAACCTGTAAAAGAAGCAAAGTGATACTGATATTGTAGCAGCAGCTTCTGAAACTACTCAACGAACTTCAAATATGACTTCAAATACGTGTAAAATTGTAGTAACATCGTACCAGAATACTCTTGTTTTTCCTGGTGAAGCTTAGGTGATATATTAGCCCGTACTGATATATAAAAAACCGCACGGATAATAATATCTCAAAAATAATACCACGTTTCCCAGAATAAAAAAGATGTACTTGTTCTTTCTCCCACCAAGATTCCCAACTCTTTTCCGGAGGCACACCAATGCCTCCACGATTATTCATCCATTTGTGCCAATCAGTCCAGTCATCCACAATTTTCTGCCACTCAAATCCAGATGGATTGAAGAGAAAAGGAGCAAAAAGCCATGTACCCACCAGGAACCATATTGATACAGTTATGAATATATATGCAAGAACACCTTTATATGTACCACCAAATATATGGTATACGAGTAGTAAAATCATCAGTTCAATTCCCTTGATAAAATGGCTCCGGGAGTACAGCCGATAGTTGTCAGCAAACTTTGCGTGAAACACAACAAAGCCTCGACCTGTACCTCGATATTGTGCGCCCCCATGAAGCAAGGTTCTTCCATAATAATGTGTCCTTGTTCCAAGAGAAAATGTGAAAAATACAGGAGCAAGTTGTAGTTGCATCAGAACAAAATCAGTTAATGCATTACGGAAACCCCTTTCGAGGCCTATCTCCATCATCATAGGCAAAGCCATTAAGATTCCAATTTGAACAAAAGACTGAGAAGCAAGAGCAACTTGAAGAGGCTTATTGTCACGGATTGCAGGATGGTTACTCAAACCTTTTTCCAGTCCACTGAGAACCAGATAGAGACGACCATACAGAAACACATATACTGTTAGCACAGTAAGCTGCCAAAACAAAACGGTAGTTTAGATACAACTTTGAGTAGATAACCTTATTAAGTAAATGAAACATGGTTTGAACAGTACCAAGGTACTAAAATAGAAGCCCACTGTAGTGAAATAGCACGACAGCATTCGGAAAAAGTCAAAACGGTGCCCAAGTCTATAAACATCACGACTCACTGTCTGCTCTCCATTCCCACAAGCTATCTTTGCCTCAAAAAGCGAGATTTGGTTGAGGCCCACATCCCTTCCTTTACCCACTTGTATGTATTCGTGATGAGTAACATTGCCTCCACGTAGTGTGGAATTGAAACCTTCACAGAATAAAGAGATGCATGAGAACAGCTAATCCCTAAATCTACTGTAAATTAGACACGAGTTGTCTTAAGAATATGATGATGCCTGCAAATATGTCCTCGCTTAAGTTGATAATTTTAGAAGCTTTGCTGATACCACCTCTCGTCAAGTGAAACAGTCTATCAAACACATCTGGATGCCCATAGTGGAAACGAACCCTGACAAATCAGCAAACAACTAAACCATAAGAAACAAACTCGACCCTTCACCAAAAATTTCTTGACCTAATATCCTTGTGTGTTAAATACAGAGGACTAGAACCAATAATTGATCTTGTAATCTGGCAACAAACTAAGCCAAGAAATATTCACAACCAAAGAGGGGGTTTAACATGTTGTATGTTTGAGAGTCCTAAATGCTCATAAAAACAGTGGCTTTAATGGAAGAGAAAAGGAGGGATGCAGATAAAAAAGCCACAGAGACAATAAAGAAGGCAAGTTAAATACCTTTAGAATCACAAGTTTACAAGGTTGAGCAACTAGAAGGTTTGCTGAATGATAGTGGAAGAAGAGTAAAAAGGGTCAAATTGAGCAAGTATTCAACACTATGCTTAGCATGAAAACAACAAAATTTTTAATAGAGGTAAATGTTCATACAGAAATAGACAACCTAATAATGAAAATAGCAGGTTAAGCCCCACCATAAATATTGGATTCCTATAGGAAGGCAAACTAAAAGAACTTAATCCAAAACCACAATAACAGGATATTTGTGGTTGAGAGAGAGAAATAAAGAATGAAAACAATGATGTAAATAAAGGAAAAAAGGGAAAACAATGGAAGAAAATAGAGAGACGGTAGATACGGTTTTTAGGCTGACCATCCAACTACAGGGAAAACAAAGATGCAACAAAATCAAAATGACAATTGTCGCCTGGTATCTTCCATCAACATCTTAAAATAACTGATAAATAAAAGAATAACACTTCAGCTAGAAAATTAATGGCACAAGAAAAATTTAAGGGACGCAATTCTTGAAATCTAAGTAAGAGATCTCCAAAGTCAAATATCAATCTCAATCTCCTTCATAAACTTACTTCAATGGATTGGCCAGCAATCTTTGTCCAATTGTAACAAAACTAGTCTCCTGATTTGACATGAACCAGGCAAGTGAAGAGACACTAGAAAGAAAGAATACCATTAGTTAACAATCAATGGAAGTTATTAACCAGAATATAAATAGGTAGATTTCCGATCCTTAGGAACCTGAATTGCCATACCTGCCAGTAAATATGTGCTCTCTAAGTCCAAGAATTGTTGGCTTCCTCACACCATGTGTCTTAAGAAACTCTTGCAACAAGTTCCTCATTTTGAAGGCTTCTTCCATGTAGTTGTCCTGTACACCGAATATTAATAATTAGGCACAAGTCAAAAGGTTCAGGTATACATTTGTTCAACCCATCCAGACAAATACCTGGTTCATATCTATAGTTTGCAAGCCCTCCCCGCGCGTGAAGATTATGGCATGGTTTTGGTTTTCTGGTTTGCCCTCACCTAATATGGCCGGCCCTGGAAGCTTAATACGATAAATAACCTGAGAAAGAAATTTCAACACTTGTTACGATTTATAAATTAACTGTTAAAACTTCCAACAATTGTGACAAATTAGTGGAAAGTTTTGGGAGGGCATTGGGAAAATGCAACAAAGACCCACTTATGCTTCATGTTGATATCAAACCAAGTGATGAATAAATTATAGAACTACTGCATTTTCTTAAATAAAATAAAAACACAAGATGGAAGAATCTCATAGAATTAATACCAAAGTGCTTACTCGTAGAAATGGAGTGAGGGTGTGATATTAGCAGAAATGTACTGATGGTATCACTTTCTATATATTAAAATCTAGTGGTACATATTTAACCCAAAATCGAAATGCAGTTTTGTACATTAACTTTCTCGTTCCCATCCTTTCTGATTTCAGTATATGACCAAAACATTATGTGATAATACTCCAGCAACTATACTACATCAAGGACTTGTACCTGGTCCAACTTTTGATCTGGATCAGATGGGTCAACAGATTTAGGTACAGCCTTCACAAGGGCTGAATAATAAACCTTCTCAACCTTCTTATCAGTTCCATCTTTACTCGTTTCTTCAAGCTCATCAATGTAAGCTACACGCACAGAAGGATACCTGCCCACCAAATTAAGACAACGGACTTACCAACTGAATACTAAACCAATTGATCAATGGGAAATTGCCGTTCCCCAGACTTACTTTGTCATGAGTCTCAAAATGTCTGTGGCACGATGATCACCAGATCTTTTTTGAATCCCATACTGTTGGCATGACACCACATATGTGAACTTCATGTCTGCCACTGCTTGACATTGTGCCAGTAGTGACCTTTCATTTGTTTGGTGTTCCTCAGTATTGGACTCAGCAGCCTTATAACCTTTCATTAAATCTGTATCAAAGAATAAACCAATATACATGACTGTTCTGTCAATTATAGTAGATGGTGAAGGCACTACAAGGAAACAGTTCTTCATCACCTTCCCACTTTGCCATATCAAGAAAAGCCTGGAGTTCCAAAGCTTGCCTATAGTACATCATGCCTCGTACTGTTTTGGAACAGTAAAGACACGTCAAGAGCATAAGTCAATTTAATGGAAAATGGATGAAAGAAAATACAAACAAGCATAAAGTATGGGATACCGGTTTTGGTCAGTGTCTGGCCTCTGTATGATGCCCACAGACGAAGTTCTTCTTCTAGTCTTGTGTTTAACTTAAGATCTTCTTCGCTGCTGCAATCAACCCGTTCCAGAAAATTCTCCCATTCATCTGTATAATTTAATAATTGGCTCACCCTAGAAGTACTAAATCATGCCTATGTACGTGACAATAATCAAGAGCCAATATAAGCAAACCTGGGAAGATTTTTTGCAAATAAAAAAGTATGGAAACACCATCTTCGTTTTGCTTATCGAGCAAATTAATGGAGAAGATAACTTCCTCATCGTAGTATGGAGTCAAGATGCTATAGAAAGCAAAATCAAAATATTTATAATAAGGTAAAAGTTAAGAAATACACGCGAGCACAAATGGAAAAATATCATCCATAATTTTGTCAGTATCCCTATACTAAACACCAGTACATCTTAATAACATTTGGTTTCCAGAATAAAATGTGAGTTTCCAAAAGAACTGACGCAAAGGCACTAGGTAGTCTATATGAAACAATTTATTTCAAGTGGTTCACCATTAAGAAAATAACAACGCTTTCTTCTTGAAAACATCAAAGGCTGTCATATGCAAAATGATTGTCAGTCCACTCTTATGATTTGAAATCGGGTGGAGAAAAGAAGAGATAAAACAAAACATTCTGCATTATAACATTATCAACCAATAAATTGTTCTTAAAGATAAGAATCCTGCAATTAATCAATTCACCAGCAGATGATTTTTTTACATCAAGCAATTGAATGAACTGGTTGTTCTCCTCGGGAAACAGCAACAACTGATATTCTTGAAGGTAAACACAGAAGCCTCATGTTTTCAAACTATATTCATGGGATGTAAAGGTAAACAATTTTTCTTAATGGCGTATGCAACTAATGTTAAAAAGAACGCCATACAGAATCTATTGGTTCCAAATTTTGTCCTTCCCCAAATTAATTCACTGTCTATGAAGCTGAAATGCAGAAAGAAAAAAGGGAAACGAAATGGAAAAAGTGCCCTGACATTGACCTAAAAGAACATCTAAAGTTCATAAAGAAATGCCTTGATCTGAAGATACTTACGAAAAGGACAGCATATTGCGAACTTTAGGAGCTGCAGGCATGTCCATAAACAATGAATTTGAGAAGAATGAAATGCGCCTCCTGGCTTCTAAATTGGATGGCACATCCATAGCTGACTCCTTCACAGTAAGCAGTAAATGAATACGTCCAATCTGACCACACAAGTAGCACTTTTACAATCACAGATCATTGATTACGCGAAATCATGTGCCCAGATTGTACAGCAATAATCATTAGGTCTACACAGTTCAAACACTTGTGCTACCCCACCCACCCACCCCTCCCCTCTTTGTTATTACGAATCTGAGTTCATTATGCTAAATTAAAAACTTGCAACAGAAGATCTCTTCCCAAACACTACCAATCAACACTTAAGACTTACTTTCTCTTTCCATGCCGCCGTATCTTCTGTAATTGGAAACTTTAGCATCCCAAAGTACTGAAATTGTTGATCAAGAGGAGTCATCCCCTGATGCATCCCGTAGGACCCACCGTGAATGGATTCTAGCAAGCTATAGTAGAAAAATAACAAGTAAAGTACATCCATATTAACAGGCAACTGTGGTTGGTCTGATAATAATCTGCATGTCATTACCTAGGAACAGTGTCATCCATTATGTCCCTCGTTACAACCTCTAGCATGTTGAGCAAGACAATTACTATTTGATCCTTGTCCTCCGGCTTATTTTCTTTCTGCGGGATTTCGATGCAATACTATCAGACCCCAGTCTACCTCAATCCTAAGGGGAAGTGAAATCAATAATACGTAATAAAAAAGTTTACCAGATACTCTATGAGCTGCACAAAGTTGTCATAGAGGCTAGGAAGATTACTCATATTAAATTCTTGTATCAGATCACCCTGCTCTAAGTGATGATCAACTTTGGAAAAAATTTCATCTATGATGCTGAAAATTATCAACCATGAAGAGTAAGTATCGATTAAGAATTTTATACATGCACAAAATAATTTTGAGTTATACTCATATGCAGTGGACTGACCGCTTCTCACGTTCTCCCAAAACCAAAGTGTTAATTATGTTTTTACATGAAGCGTAGCACTCGCGAATGGCACAGCGCATATATATATCAGCATTCAATCTTTTGTTCAGCTCACGAGCTCTCCCATTGCTATCTTTAGCCATGTCCAAAGCTACAGGAAGCTATACGGTAGACCAGTGATAGATTACGCTAAAGCAGTGATTAAGTGTTTGCTCTAAAAATTTCACAAAATGAAGCAGTACGATGATCCTACCTTGTTAGCTAGTAAAAAGGGAGGCCACTGGATAAGGTCCAACTCAGGGTCAGCATGATATGGCACAAGTAGCAGGTTCATTTCCCTATTATGGTACATCCACAACCATAACCGGAGAAAAAAATAATTAACTTGCAGAAAGATGTGAATAAAAGTATTTCAGAAAATAGATATGAAAATGAGAGAAAAAAAAAAGGATATTCTTTGAGAAATAACAATGCTTCTGACTTCCTCTAAGAATATTTACTCCCTTAAGTTGGCAGCTTCACTTTACCTATAATTTATCAGATCCTCCTCTCTAAAGCTTTCAATTATTTTGTTCCACATCTGAGCAAACCTAGCTGCTTCCTTATCTTTATTAGATTGGATCTGTAAAAGCAAGTCAATTCACAGATGACATCATATATCTTTAAAAACCAATAAAAGGAAACAAGAACATGAATAAATGGGCACAATATAGAGAGCAGACTATAAATGAATCATTATTTACCTCAGTAAATTTGCGGGAGAATGTAGCCTTCAGTCCCTTCTTAGGCTTTTCATCTTTATCTGCTGGGATCAGGCAAGCACTTAAAGCACCTGGCAATGACTGAAACCGAGACCTGAGCATTCCCAATGTCCTAATCTGAGGGCAGAAGAGAACATGAAATTCATCAGCTTAGGAGCACTGATCAATGCAAGATCAACTTTAGAAATGAGTGTAACACCACCTTTTCTACATGAGACTAAGACAGATAAATAGCTTATAATACCAGATAAATAGAAAAAATCAGATGCTTTAAGAAAAAACCAGGAAGCTTGTTTAGAGACATTAGTGATTTTCATCCATAAACACAGCCGACAGTGCACAGCAATTTATCAGAAATTGAATACATCAAGAAGTTGATGCTTCTGGATCATGCTTACGAAATATTACCTCAAACAAAAAGTCGAGAAATTTAATCTTGTTCATATGCAAGCATGCTTTAATGCCGTTTATTACAGTTATCTTGTCCATAAGCATGCATGCTTTAATGCCGTTTATTACAGTTGAAGTCTTCAGCTAAATCCGAATGACAGCTAAGAACTAAAAAGTGAGAATGAATGGAAAAGCCAAACATGAAATGGGAAGATTTCCAGGTAAAATTAATTTCCAGGAATAAGATGAAACTGGTGAACGTTCACAGGACAAAAATTGCCAATATATTAAGTCTATTTGGCTCCCATTTTTACAAAATTCATTTTCAACCACACATTCTCCTATAAAATAATATTACACGTAAATCGAAAAAGTCGAAAAAGTTTTCCTTACTTTTTAACCACACAATCTCCAACAAAACGCTATTCAAAAATGCATTTTTTGCCCAAAAATGGGGCTCAAACAAGGGCTAAAGAGCGCAGCAAAATCTAAATATGAAGAACAGCTGAAACTGTAATTTAAAATCAATGGAGCAAGCATCCTGAGAATATTTCATGCCTTCAACTCTGGATCGCTGTTTGAACTACCAAACAGAACGAAGAGCTGAAAGCAGCAATGCAAACAAACTTATGTTTCTGAAATATAGGGAACGGTCTCACAACAATACCAATGTTATGGTAGAATAAGGTGTTGGAAGTAATGCACTGGCGAATGAAACAATGTGATAGTACTTTCTGAATCATTTCAGTGGCCTTCCAAGCCTAGTTGCAAACTAAATTTCCATGTAATCTTTCCAAGGCATTTGAAAAACTGTTCATTAAAAAATGCAGGTTTTGAATGTAAGGAAAAACCTGAATCTTTACCCCAGAAGGAGGATAATTTGAGGTCTGGCCATGCATTAAGTATGAAGATTCTATTTAAATTTAGGGAAACACTATAGGACAGGATCTCAGCAGTAAATCACCAAAATGAAAATGAAAATAATTATTACATCAAATGCAATTTGCAAAAAGAATTATAGAGAAGAAATGACCAACAAAATCATATTCTTTCCAACAGGTGAACAAAGAAAGCTTACAAACATTAAATGAAGAACTCTCACCTTGCCAAGAATCATTTGAATCATTTCTATCACAACATGATTTTATATTAATTTGTTTTATTCTGAGAAGAAAACGTGTGGGAGAGAAATGAAACCTAAAGGACAGAGACGCAGTGTGTAAAACTACAAGAGGAAGCAAGCATACTGAACTGTAGAGCAGCAGATGCAGAGCAAGTTTGGGTTTGCATAAAAGCAACTTATAGTTTTTTAGACAATAACTGGTTCAATAGGAGGATTAAGGAGCTAATTACACAAGTAAACAGGGAATTTGTTTTCGCCACGGGTGTATATCACAGAAAAAGAATAGGACACTAATAACAGAATATCAAATGCTCAACAAACCTCTCCAAGGCGACGAAATGCTCCATATATACCTCCAAATATTGTGGAGAAAATAGCGTACCAAATCTGAGTGTCCATGAAATAGACCTGGAGGTAATTATTGAATAAAATAACATCAATAAATAAGCCCAACAACTGTGCAAAGATTAATCACCACAAGAAAATGTGAACATACAATGATCACAGGGGCCCAAAGAGCAATCACTACTCCAATGTTGTTTCTTGCTGAAAACAGAATGAAAATACACATGATATATCATGTCTGACAGTCTTTGTAACCCATTAACCCAAGCATAAAATCAAAATCGTGTATATAACCACCTCGAGGAAAGAACTCATGCCATTGGTAAATTGATATACGAACATTCATGATTTCTTTTGTAGGGCCTACAAGAGGCTTTATCTGCAACCAATAAAATGAATCAAATGCCTACTTTGCATGTCAGAAACCAAAATCTGAACTCCAGATTCTAGACTACGATTAAAAATGGCAATCATAATTGAGAAACGAGAGGGAACAAATGGATCTGATTTTAGAGTCAGCACCATCGTAGCACCTTCAAAGCCCCATATAAACCAAAAAGGAAGAGGACATGAAAACGAAAAGAAAACAGTCACATAGCGAACTCAATGGTTTCAGAAACTGAACGGCCAAGTCCAAGATTGTCAATCAAAAAGCAAAACAAATGGTAGAAGATTAAGAAGTCATCAGTCACAATATTTTAGTTCAAAAACTGGTTAGTAAATATTATATAGACTCAAAATGGTCAGCACCAGTTGCAAACAAGAGATGTATTTTCCAATGGTCAAACCTGTGGCATAATTGGTGTCTCCAGAATAGCAACGTTAATATGCATGAAGATTTAAAGTTTTATCAGTGCTGGTTTTTGCTTCTTTTCTATTCTCTGAATCAAAGTGTTGGTGCAAGAGAGGAAGGAGGAGGAGTGATAGATAGGGTCACATTAGAAGTATATTTTCATTAGTATAGTCAAAATTTGATGTAAGCTTCTTTTCCCATATCCACTTTTCAGGAGAAATTACAAGACGAGTTTGCTGACAAAACAAGGATCACGTGAATGTATCAAATAAATTTTACTATTTCAGTCTGTTGAGCAGCTCGATAAGAAATGAAATGTAAAAAAGCAAAACCCTATGTTGGCTGGTATAATCTGACGGTTGAAATTAAAACATAATTGAGAATGCACCTCAACATAGTAACTAAATGCCAACTTCGCTGCCAATAGGAGGACCCAGAATACAGTGTATCTGGAAAACGAAACCATCAAAACTAAATTAGGGGAAATGTAAATATCTAGTCAAAGTGAATCTATATGAAAATTAATGTAACAAATTACTTAAAAACTGAGAAGCTCTCTTGCATGCCCCTCCCAACATAAAGCCGAGGCTGCAGCAAGCGAAATCATAATATCAATGTAAGAAGATAGCATGCACTGATCACAAGATCAGAAGAAATTTTGACAGATATTCAAACCAAAAAATAACTATTTGACAAAGATGTTGACAAACCTGGGACCACCACATCATGAACCTCACAATTTTGTTATCCGACCTTTCAAGGCACTGTCGGGTAAATGGGAACAAAAATAACAATGCGGAGAGCATGTTAGGAGACAGGTAAATTAAAACTGCTATGCTGAACAACGAAGGTGAACCATCACCATTGCCAAACCAGTTTTTATTGGCCTGCGCAAGTCCTGAAGGATTTTTCCAGCTAAAAGCATATGTTACCGGCAACACAATCACCCAGACAGTTGCAGAAACAACCTTTAGTATATATCTTAGCTTTACATGTAAAGACATGTTCAGCCTTGCTTTCCAGCCCATAATGACATCGAGAACAGCTGCATAAACACAAATAAAATAATATTAATAATAAGAGTAGTAACAATAGTAGTAGTTTACGGCACAGGGGAATGATATATATTCTTGCAGGAAGATAATCGTCTCCTCTTGATCACAAACTATCTTATTTTAGAATGAGGCGACCACGTCAGATGGTTTTAATCTCAAAAGTATACAAGGCTGAAATGTGTAAATGAGGAGAGAGAGAGAGAGGGTGGGGGGGGGGGGGGGGGAGAAAAAAAGGAGTAAAACAGATAAGGAAAAAAAATTCAAATAAGAACATAAAATTACAGTTCAAATTTGGTTTTTTTCCAATGTGACTAGTCCGAATACCAGCTTCACACCCAACCAATAATGGTACACACCAAAGAAAATGTCATATTAGAAGTTGCAAGTTAATAAAAAAGAGTGAGATTGTTTCTTTTCAACCACCTTGAGCAAGTTTTAGTATTGCAGCTGTTATGAAAATGCTCAAAACTTCCTTGAACACGTCTCCCTCAAATAAAGCGCCTATATCACCGGATCCATTCCAAGCAATTATAATCATAGCCTTCATAATTTCAATAAGATTACAGAATTAATTTCAGAAAAAGAGAAGGAAATTTAATGATGATTACAGGACAAATAAACATAAAAAGAAAACTGACCTGTAAGCACAAGATAAAAAAACTCCACATTCTATCGAAACTTCTAAAAATGTGCCAAAATGAGCGTATCTCAACGAAGTTGATTTTGCCTATCCATCGGTCTCTTTTAAATGATTCATGGTTCTACATACATAAAATAGTCAGATAACAGAAACAACAATTTTGAAGTCGATGATCAAAGTCGAGACAAAACTAAGAATAAACCCAAAACATCTAAGCCACTTCAGTAAGTAAGCAAGTAGAAAGATTAAAAGCTAAAATCAAGAATTTGGAGAAGTAATGTGACATCATCATACAATAAATATAAAGTTGAAACAATATGCAACCCATATTAAAGGTTGTGGAAATCTGAAAAAGTTGCCAAATCTCTTTCACCTTGCTTAAGAAGAGGGAACTCAAATGGCATTCCATAAAGCAGTTTCATTTGGATCCTTTCTTTGATCTTCATCTCTCATATAAAACTAGAACTTCCTTTCATAAATGAAATTTGACTAGAAATTTTTTTTTAAAAAGGCTTATGCCTCACATGACGTTACCAGCCTGAAGGCTGATGCCACCACATATACAGGCGACACTCCACTAAGGTAAAACTCTATCTAAGTTCTAGAATTCAACTTATTTGAAATGAGTGGAGATGATTGTCTCAACTTAGACTTTCTGGAGACTCCACCATGCATGACATTAAGTTATTGGGTCACAATATAAAAGTTTTTACTTTTATGTCTTTCTGTTGCAACTGTGAGCTGTTATCTATTCTCGTTGCAATTGACTCCAATATCACGCCTTTACTTAATTATTACGATTGAGCACTTCCTCCATATTTCCTACTACAAATATATGTAACATTTTGTCTTTTCTTGGCCTACTCAAAATATATCTTTTTGTCTTTTCTCGGTCTATAAAATGAGATATTGGGTTTTAACATACTGGTATGTTCCATGAGATGGACTACATAAAACCAAACATGATTAGAAAACCTTCCTCAATAACATTCACTGATATCAGTTTTTCTCTTGGCTACTTCATTTTTTATATGACAATATCCTTAATCTTGGGAGTAGTCTCAAATCATCGGATCAATTGCTATGAGATGCGAGAAGTAAGATCCCATTAACTATTAAAACCTTCGATATCTTGGGCAATTAGTTTTTATAGTTGCAGGATTGTGTGTTGCATATAGACACCATGATATCTCTAAGTGATGTGATATTTCGTTGAGCTAGTCTCATGGTTGTGATCATGAAGACTTCCAAGCAAACTATAGCTTAACGCTCAGCCGTTTTAACCAAACTGGAATGTGACAGAGCAGGCCCAGCCCAGATGGACCAAATATTTGTCGAGGCAAAAAAAAAAAAAAAAAGCATACTGGCATGTAATATTTGCAAGAATATAGAATATTTTTACCTCACTTTTCTCTTCCCGGAGCTTTTCAATAGGAAGGCAGAAGAAATCAGCATCAGCACGCATTGGCCAACCTAGTTTGAAACAATTAACTGACCTACAATTTAGCATAAAAGCATAAGTTATGTAATTTAAGAAAAAAATAGTAAAAATGAAGGATAGAATGTTACCAGAAGTATTCATTTAAATCATCATAATTTCTCCACTGAGAATGCTTGGATTTCTCTTTTATCCTTCTAGCTTCCTGAGACGCATCAATGGAACATCATAGATTTACAGCAAGTACCAAGGTTTAATAAAGGAAACCTTTGAAACCTCAAGAATCCAGAGACTGGGAGTAGAACCTTAGCTATAGTGTTATAGATTGGAGTCACAACTTTCCTCAAGAAAGCCTCATTTTCACCACCATAGGCAGGCTTGATATGCTCACCTGTCATGGGGCTCACACTTCCAGCCAGCATACCGTAAAGTTCGAATGCCATCTGCAATGTTTTATAGAATTCAAATAAATAACAAGACCAAATGAGATGAGAAAAGTATCCAGACGAGTTTATTTGTACATAACAACTAGTTGAATTTTTAGTTAGAGATAATCATGATATAAACTCAAGTAAGTTGAGAGCTACACAAGAAAATGGTAATATTCTAACCAAGTTCTTCTAGAACAGACATGATTTCCATTTAAAACATTAAGATTAAGGAGAAGTAGAAGTAGAAGTAAAGATTATGAAAAGTCCTTGTGAGAAACGTCCATATCACTTTATTACCAACTCCTCTTTTATTTATTATTTCTTGATATGATGAACCATCCAAGTCTAACTGATCCAACAACAAAAAATCCTTGTCTGCTTTCCCAGATTTTGCTAAATCTACCTTTCACTATCTATCTAGTCTCAAGTTTATCACTGCTAAAGGTAATTTATTTTGCTGGTTTAATTTTTTCACGAGACAAAGGAGATATCATTTATGTTCTAGAGAACAATATCTGCAAAATTTACTATTAGGATAACAATAGCAGAACACTCTTTCATCCCATAAATTGTATTTTAACAATGGAATTTGTTATCTACGTTCTAAATGAATAAATATAAAACAAGCATCTCCCCTTATAGAGCTTCTAGAGTAACACAGACTCGTATAGAAGCTAGTGTTGAAAATAAAAGGTTAAAGTAAGATGAGATAACCATATGATCAGGAGGTCAAAATAAAAAAGCAAAGCATACATGATGATAAATATAACAGAGGCATTCTGGCATAAATCTTAAGTTTGCAGCTTCCCCCCAGATAAGAAGATATAGGCTCATGTACAACAATTTCCGTTGCTGCACTTCCTGTTGGATGGTTGGCAACCTATTGGAAAGAACAAATAGGAATTGAGATGATAGAAGAGAAATTTTACAAAAACTCAAGTCTGGACATAGCCCGGAAATTGGATATGGATTATTAATAGCAGAACATGGCTGGCCGGTCGCTGATGTTAAATGGAATGTACTTGAAAACCAAACAATTCGGAGACACATAATTCACTCACCAAAGGCTAGTGTTACGAGCAAGATACTTGCACCATTTTTTGTAGTTCTTGAAAAGTTTCTTCAGGACTTCTGTAAGTGCCCGATCATCCAACTAAACAACAGCGTCACTGGGTAAATATTTAGAAAAAGGACTTCTACCAAGTAACAGATTGCTAGCTCAACTCTATTACCTTGGGTTGTTGATCAGGTTTTGGAAATTGTCGAATGTGCACATTTGCTAGCAATAGAATCAAGTGCTCCCGTTGATTTGCCACATTATCCTTCTGCATATCAGGAATATATAGCAGATAACCTCATGAAAAGAAATAGCTAAAAATACATAAATTCCAACTTTATCTTATAGACCAATGCCAATATTAGCAGGATCTGGCACATAATGACACCTGAAAACCAAACATAGCCTGAAGCCAGTCTAAAATATCTTCATCTACTTTTTTTGTATGTCCCTTTGGCCATGGAAGACCTCTTATATTCCGAAGGGCAGCTACAGAAGCTTGAATCTGTCGACAAGAAAGATACTGAGTAGATGTGACAAAATCGTGATCAAACATAAAAGTTATTAAGAGAGTAAACAGGAAAATCACCTCAGGATATCTCATGATTGCTTGATGTGAGCTTTCTGGGTCTAATGGAAGTATATTATACGGGACTAATATCTGAGCCTTTTCCTCAACCATAGTGTGTTTCTCCAAAATCTAGATGCAAACATGGATTCAAGGGTTAAAGTAAATATGTCATTATTTACGACATAAAAACAAATGAATAAGTCCCTCCACTTATTAATAGTTTAAGCTTTGAAATGAAATAGTTTAACGTGGCATTAGAGGATCAGAGCTCCCAAATTCAAGTTTTCCGCCACCATTTATGAAAATTCCAGAAGTCGGGCCTTTGAAGAAAACATAAATCGGGCTACCACATGCAGGGCACTTGAATAATAACCATAAATAAACATCCTCCCTGTTTAACAACTTAAGCTTGTGGATGAATGGGTTTAACTATTATAAGGATCAATCATGTACATACAACATGATCTACAGGTCAATCTGTCACGATTCCCGTTGCAAGGTATGGGACTTGAATCTCGCATCAAGTTTTTGGGATTTTAGTGCGTGGTTTATATAGACTTGGCTCTCTAACTTCAATAGTTAGTTTTTGAGGTATGACTCTCCCAAAATCTATATCAATGATATCAAAGTGGTCACCATATCTCCCAATTACAATCTAACAGCGCGAATTTTGACATCGGCATATTAGCATTCGTCTCAGACTAGTCAAGGCTAGTGCAAAGTTAGTCTAACGTGAACGTCAAAATCGTGGAGCATGGTGGGTTGTCATAATTCCCATTGTAACATATGGGTTGAATCCAACATCGTAAGTATGAGCTTTGGGTGTGTGATTTATATAGACTTGAGCTCTCCAATTTCAATAGCTAACTTTTGAGGTACAACTCTCCCAAAATCTATATTCATAACTGAAGAAAGGCCTTGGTTGAAAAAGGATACTTCTACGATACAGAAACCTATAGTTCAAAGTTTTACAGCAAATTACTTAAATCTCCCTAAAGGTTATTGACTTTTACAAGATAGCCCATCTTTAAAAATATTACAGAAACCTCCTCAACATTGTCTTCTTTACCAGATTTCATGTAACACAAAAATATATATTTCCCATTTTATCCTTTCGTTTTATACTTTTTTCCTTTCAATTTTCTTATTCCTTAAATTGTTTTTCCTGTTTTTATTTAGATGAGAATATTGCTTCTAATTAAAAAAAAAAAAAAATGTCTTCAAAAATTTTGTAATAATGTTCACAAAAAAATTTAGGTCTAAAAAGGTTATCTAAAAATATCAAATTTAGATATTTGTACCCTCTCGAAGTAAGGAACCATGGCATATATGTTTGGAATAGATTCCATTTTGAGAGAGTTGAAAAGGCACTATCTCACTAAAGCAGGAAAGAACTAAGACATTGAAATCCCCTTTTTGCTTTTTTTGTTTGAAATAGAACCAAGCCGGGTATAATCCGATTNCTGGTCATCGGTCGTACCCTATATCTTTGAATCTAGAATCGAATCTGTGTCGGCATCTGTCCCACTGGCTGTTGAAGGGGCTGGCTGATGAAAGACATCCCCAGAATGTCCCTCTTTCACTATCTAACTTGTTTATAGCTCTTATTGATCTTTTCTTTTAGTGTTGCTTTCACATGACACAATATCTAAGCTTCCTAGACCTGCGCTCTCGCTCTCGCTCTCTCTCTCTCTCTCTCTCTCTCTCTCTCTCTCTCTCTCTCATTTGTTTTCCCTACCAAATTTCTTGTAACAGAAAATATAAATATTTATTTCCCATTTTATCATTTTTGTTTTATACTTTTTTCCTTTCAATTTTCATATTCCTTAATTTTATTTTATTTTTTTCCTTTTTTATTTAGACGAGAGTATTGCTTCCAATTTTTTATTTTTTTTTTAAAAAAAAGTCTTCAAAATTTTGTAACAATGTTCACATAAAAATTTATGTTTTTATGAAATTTCACATATAAAATTAATAATTATTTAATTGTTTACAATGAATAGGGAGCATGGACCAGTTTTCTTTGGAACTAGACCAAACTAGTCGCAAATATTTTATATCATTTTCCTTTTTGTGCTCCGAAATGTTTAATGTTGTTCTACGTATTTAGCTATAAAGCAAAAGGATAAGTTAGGTTTAAGCTCATTTTTTACCCTTAATATTTATATCATGTTAAGTTTAGAAAATTAAATATCGTAATATTAAAACGAAATCGACACTGAATTAGGTTCAAAGTTTAGAATTTTTTTGAATTCCTTTTTCTATTTTAATTTTGAGTCAAATTTTTTCTTTCTATGATATAAAAAATCATTTTGAATAAAAATATAATTCAGATGAGATCACTGTGTGCAAAAAAGGAAAAATAAATAAATTTTATAAACCAAAATTTATGCTTAGGGTATATTGGAAATGAACAATTGTTTTTGTCTATAGGAGAGATCTCTATAATTTTTTAAAAAGGCAGGGGGTGTCTTTGCAATAGTCAATAACCTCTAGGGAGGTTTCGGTAATTTAATCGTAACTTAATAGATATGAAAAACTGTTCCAGTCACATATTTAAAGGTATCAAAATTACCTCATCATCTACTTCAACTGATTCCGTCAAATTAACGGCCCTTAAGACCTCAAATAGCACAGCAGCTGTTTGATATGCTTTTGTAAGTCGGGCACTATATTAAAAAATAAAGTTGCATAAATATAAAAATGTAATAAATAAATAAGTTCTTTACTAAACAATACAATAGTAATGTTGTAATGTTTGTGGGTTACTTACCGATCCGCTTTATCAGCAGCATTCTGCAAAGCCTCAATATACTTCCTGTAGTAATGCTGATAAAAATTCTTCATTTCACGAGCATCGCTTCCTTTTCTTGCAGTCAAAGTTGTCACATTTTCCTTCAAAAAAATAAGTTACCAAATTTTATTATTGCCGACACATTTTCAAAGTTAAGTATCCTAAGAATATGCCCGGAAGACAAGTGTACTTCAAGAATATCATTATTAGAACTATTTGTAAGCAATACATGTCACTTTCCTAACTAACAATGTTTCATCAGAGTAATAATACATCTTAAATAATAAAGAACCATAAAAATAAATAAAAATAAAAAACTAACATAACAGAATGTATAATATATATGTCTCAAGCAACTAAAAATGATATCTTGCGAATATTCACAAGTTAATTTTTGATTCGCAAGTTAATCACCATCAAAAATTCCTTTTTAAGTATAATACATTGTCAATTTCCTAGAGTTAAATGTTTCAATAATCACCCAACTTATACTTTGGTCACGGTTGACTTACTAAGGGCTTGTTTGAGCCCCATTTTTTACAAAAAAAAAAAAAAAAATTACATTTTGTAATAGTGTTATCATGGAGAATGTGTGGTTAAAAATTAAGGAAAATTTTTGAATTTACGTATTATACTATTTTATTGAAGAATGTGTGATTGTAATAGGGTCAAAGTATAGTTCAATAATGCATTTAAAACAAGGGCTAAATTTCAAAGTACTTCACGATGCTCATTAAAATTTGTCAATTTGCACTCCATCCATCATTCACTAGATTCCATTCCCCTCATTTCTGAAGTGTCAAACGAAAATTCCACGTAGCAACTTATGATCGTTAAAAAAAATTACAGCTCAAAGCCAAACCATCCAAGTAAAATATTTCATTACTCACCCAAATTATACAATGATTCCATTTTACTCATCAAACTCAAAATTTTTCTCAATAGTCACTCATTTTTTAGAATTGCACTCCATTTATCATTGTCAGATTTTGTTCATTTGTTGCGACGTGTCATACAGAAATTCCACGTCAAAAATTAAGACCCTTCAAAAAATTACAACTCAGTCAAATCATCCAACTCTCCAAATCACATTTGAAACGCGACTTCTACGCCATGTAAACTTCTATAAGCCCAATTGTTCGTCCTCAATTTCAACCCCCAAGTCACTCATATTACCCAAATAGAGCTAAAATGTAGACTAAGATTGGGCCAATTGTTGAGAAATGAGTGAGAAGCTACTAATAAAGTTTTATCCCCAATTGTATCATCAATCTGATATCTCTCTAATCTCAATCTTCCAATTTTGTAGGCTTGTATCCAACCATTTAAGAAATGAAATGTCATCAAACTTTGGTGGCTAAGGTTCCACTCGTGTACGATTGGAATACCTTCAGTTCTGTGTTCATGTTTGTTGTTCTTCGTTCCTCAATTTGACCGGAGTTCATTAACATTTTCTTCCTTAAATGGTCGGACACATGCCTACAAAATGGAAGATTGAGATAAGAAAAATGTCCGACATATGTTACAATTGGAAGATGATGCTTCATAAGTAGTAGCTTCTCACATTCTTCTTAATAATCGGACATGACTCAGTACACAATTTAGTTGGATACGAGTGAATTGAGGGCTAAGGGTTTTTTTTTTTTTTTTTTTAAAACTAAAATTGGGGACAAACTATTGGGGCTTAAAGAAGTTTAAGGGACCGTGTTTCACATATAGTGATTTTGGAAAGTTTGATGGTTTAACTAATTTATATTTTTTTTACGATCGTAACTTATCACATGAGATTTCTGTGCGACATGTCACAATGAAGAAAACGGAATCTAACAAATGATGGATTGAGTACAAGTCTCTAAGATGAGTTACTATTAGGAAGCATTTTGAAATTTGATGAGTAAATCGTAACCATAGTACGAGTAATGAAATATTTTACTTGGATGGTTTCGCTGAGTTAAAATTTTTCAACTGCCGTAACTTGGGACGTGAAATTTTCATTTGACACGTCGCAATGCGGAAACGGAATTTAGTGGATGGTGAATGGAATGCAAATGAACAAAGTTCTAGGAAGTACTATGAAGATTAGTAAATTGTAACCATGGTATAAGTTGGACGATTATTGAAACATTTAAATCTACTTTCCTAACTAACGATATTTTGGGAGAATAACACTACATCTTAGCCACCATTTTGACAAATTTATAAATGATTTATAAAGAGGAATAGTAAGATCAATAGAAGTTAATATCATGAAATGTGTGGATAAGAATGAGTGATAGCTATGAATGCAGGGTTGAAATTAATTTTGACTCTTAACTTTTGCTTTATAAACCAGTTAAACATTTGTATCCAAACGGAGGCTTCGATAATAAGAAAGCATAAAAATCACTAATGTGACAGAATATACAACATGCATAACCAAATACACAGTCTCAAGCAACTAAAAGGTTTACTCAGGTCTTCATGGACAAATGCATATTTTCAGCTATTATATAACAGTACCATCATAATCATATCACATTTTGAGGGATTAAACATCAGTCCAATTTGATATGGGATGTACATTTTAACCCCCAGTAGTTGGTTAAGGTGACATCTATGCTCATTCTGCACACCATTAGTCACATGCTTAGGGAATATAACAATATTCCAATTTGGTATACAATGCTTTGTTTGAGCCCCATTTCGCGGAAAAAAATTGTTTTAGAATAGTGGTTTTTTTTTTTTGAGAATATGCTACTAAAAAATAAGAAAAAACTTTTGGTTTACGTGTAAAATTATTTTATTGGAGAATATGTTGATGAAAATGAATTTTGGAAAAATGAGTTTTAAAAATAATGGGGCTCAAACAAGGGGCAATATAGTACCTTCACTCCCAGCCAGTTAATTGCCATCAACATTTATTCTCATTCAACATGAACTAGGATTTATTCAAACTACTAGCCACGAACTGCTATTACAAATTGGAGATCTGAGAATGCGTAACGAATCAAACCAAATAAAAGATGAAATGCTAGATAGAAAGCCACTCTTCCCAATATGAGAAAAGGAGCCTAAAGGGGAAAAGTTAAATCCCAACTTGTAGCATATTGGACCTTAAAAACCCAAACTCATCATTGAACACAGATTTTAGAACAACCCACAATTAAATATTCGCCTGCTTGTTACCTCTTCCCACTTCAGCTGAAATTCACCTTTAGTGGTGTATTTACCATTAATATGCCAGTTCCCTCTCCACAAAGTTCCATCAGCCCCAAGAGTATTTATGACATCATTGTGAACTGGTTGTTCTCACTTTTAAGTAATGTACCTATAACTATACCAGACCCTTGATAAGCAATCCATACAACAATATGGCATGATCCTCCAAATAAATTGAATAATTTACAGTATCTCTATTGCACGAGGGATCATATCATACACCTAACGAAACAATCTATTCTTGATCTTGTATACTTTGCCTACACCTTGAATGCCAATTTGGCTTTATTGTCATGCGAAATCAACGCTTTTATACAGTTTCTGCAATAGTCTGTTCTATAGCTTCTGTTGGATGGTTACAGAAAGAGTATAAAGCAGCCACACGAAACTCGCCAAAATCTCCCCGCCCCCCTCCCTCTGCCAACTATAGACTTTGCAAGAAAATTTGAAGCCCGTGTGTTTTACAAAACGGTTATGAAACTTAAATTTGAGTGAAATAAAGAGTTAATTGCCTTCATAATAAGTCCCTGTTAACTGTTAATTAGAGAAGAAAACAAACAAAGATCAAGATGAAAATGAACCCTGGTGAGAAATACAATGCACTATGCAGACACCAACTGCAAATACTAATCACATTCAATAAACTAAACGAGTCTAGAAATTAATGAAATGCGATATCCGAGTATTGTTGATCTCATTCTCTTTCTAGTTTAAAGTACCGATGAAAACAGAAGAAATTAATGTGATAACATCAACAACTGCAGCATACTAAATTGATGTACCTTTTCAAGGCGTTGAAGCAGCGCAGTTTTGAACTGACGGACTCCACGTCCACTAGATGTTGGATCTAGACGGTGAGCTTTCTCGAAAGCATAGAACCGACCTGACAACAACACAATCATCAATATTTTGGAGTATAAAGAAACATCTAAGGTCAGATGGAACACCTTGGACGCGTTGAAAGTTTAAAAATGGCAAATACTTTGGGGTAAAACGCATATTAAGTGCTAAAATATCTACTTGTCAATGTAAACCTCATAGTAATTATGCATTAAAACACTGAAAGGTGCTTTTACCGTTACTTTCTCATTAGAAAATGTAGCAGAACAAGACAAATATATATTTCTACATCAAGCCAGAAAATTAAACCTTGTTACAGCATAAAACAAGGAATTAGTTCAGAAAACCAGTAAAATTGTCACTGAAAAAGCTACAACATTTGTACCTAAAAAGAAAACCGCATTTTTCTAAAAGCTATAATACTAATATTTCTGCATCCGGACAAACATGCAGAAGAACTGAAGAAGCATAACTAATAATACCAATTACTTAAGTCCCCAAAGATAAATAAATGAAGATGGAACTTACAAAGGTAAGCAACTCTGGGATTGATGGGCTCAACCTCATTGGCGACACGGAGAATTGGTGCAATCTCAACAAGAGACGAAGGAACCACTTCACTGTCCATCATCGACTCACCCAAATTACCAACGGTCTGAGTCCGCAAAATTCGCCTTTGGGGCTGAACATCAGATCCCCTTCTTTGATATGCCATTTTAACTTTAATCTTCAAAACAGAACTGAAACTTCCTCCAATTTAACTGTCAAAACCCAATAGAAAAAATCATGCACTTCACAAAACATTATACAACTCAAAACACTTAAATTTCATTTAAATGAAACCCTGTTCTTTTTTTTTATTTATACCCACTCTTGGGGAGAGTTTTTATTAATATAAAAAAGAGTACGAGTTAGAAGGAGGTCGGGCCTGACCTCCACATTAATAAGCTTACTATGAATCCTGGAATCAAGAACTGAAACTAAATGAATGAAACCACTTCGTTTCTAGATAAAACAGAGGGTGTATAACACATCCTTCTTCAGTCTCAATGATTTAATAACCAAAATCATTTTCTTCAAAAGCCTAAAACATATGCACCGCTATAAACTTTAATGTAAAGTAACCTCTGTTCGGTTAAATGAAAACCCAGAGCTTTTCAGCAAAAGTTTTTTCTTCTCCGAGAAGCAGAAACCCAAAATCATCCTTTATAACCTCATTTTTTATAACCCAAAAACCCTTATTTGGTTTCGTTTAGAGGGGGGGAAAAAAAAAGGAAATCACGTGAAAATTGTAAAATTCAATTGGAATTTCCCAAATTACTTCCATCATATTTTTATCAGAAATCAAAATAAAAATCAAACCCTCTGTGTTAAGCAAAAAAAGAGACATGGTGTACCCACTTTTCATCGTCTCTTATCCAGTTATCCTAGAAGCCATATTTATTTCACCTCTTCAGCTCACTTTCACTTTATAAAACGAGTAACTCAATAAAAACAGATAATCATAACTCAATAAAAAAATATAAATCAAAATCAGGCAACAGATCATTACCTTTTAAAACTTTCTTTATCTCTCTGCTTTCAGGTAATCAAAAAATAAAATCAAACAGAAATAAGCAATTCTTCATTTCTCATGGTAACACGAAAACAGGGTGACTTTTCATGGTACCGAGAAAACAGTCATCTAGCTTGAGAATGGTTGCTGATAATGTTGAATATTAACCTAAAACAGTGTAACTTAGAGGAAAAGAATTACTTATTTTTAAGTAAGCATGGAGCAAAAGAAAGTATATCAGTGGAGGAGAGCGAATAATCAAGACAGAGAGCGATCTAAAGGTGAATTATTTAGACAGCCACCAAACTGACATGACAAAGGGAAAGCAACCGCGGATAAAACAAAATAATTTCAATAATAGCTCTGTTTTAAATTACACAAAACCCCACGGTTTGCAATTAACGTAAAATCTTATTCTATTAAAGTATGACCCGTCGAATTTGACAAAGCATAATTGTTTTAAAGTTAGCTCTACTACTGACTTGAATTTTGATCCGAATTCAATAAAATTAATGAGAAAGAAATTTAAGGTCTTAATCCAATAACTCGATTAATATTCGAATCGTATAATTTGTTAACTAAATGAAGCAAATATGGATATAAATTAGTTCGATTCGATTTGTTATAATAATATAATATATTTTATATAATATTTCATAATTTATTGTTAAGACATTAGGTTAGATTTATAACTTATAAGTACTTAAAAGCAATTTCAAATAAGCAGTAAATAATGACTCAAGTAAAGTTTCAATAGATTTTGTATGCGAAAGAACAAATATGCCAAATTTAGCCCATGTTTGAGCTCCGTTATAATTTTAGAGCATGTTTGAGTCTCTTTTTTTGGAAATAATTCGTTTTGAAATAATATTCTGATAGAAAATATGTGGTTAAAAAATAAAAAAAATTGTGAATTTGTGTATAATATTATTTTATTAAAAAATGTGTGGTTGAATCTCTCCTTTTTTAAACCACATTTTTCAAAAAAATAATATTACACATAAATTCAAAAAAATTCCTTCTTTTTTAATATCACGCTCTTTAAAAAAAATCAGTATTCCAAAATACATTTTTCCCAAAAACACATTATGAATCCCAAACAGGNTTTTTGAAAATGTGTGATTGAAAAGTAAGTAAAAATTATAAATTCAAATGCTTGATTTTGTTATTAGAAAAATGTGTATCAGAAATGAATTTTTTTTTAAAAATGTGATTTTCAAAAAAACCAAGCTCTTGGTTTCCATATCTTTCAAAATACATTTTTCTATTTCTTATTTTCAGCCACATAATTTTCAATAAAAAAATAATATACTTAAACTTAAAATTTTTCCTTATTTTTTAATTACACATTCTCCATCAAATCACTATTTTAAAATATATATATTTTTTTAAAAAAATGACGTCAGACGTGCTCTTAAGTCAAACAAGGGCTTAATTTACTTGTTGCCATATTATTAATGAGGAAAAAATATATCAGGGCTAAATAGTAATTTTATTCACATGAATTAGCTGTAATCTTATCTTAAGGAGTAGCAATTATCTATACTTCCTCTACACGTAACGTTAGGAGAAGCATTTATTCCATTCCTACTATTTTCCCATTGAAATAAAAAGATAAAGTTACTAATATATTAGCCTAAAGAAGAAAACAAGTAATTTACAAATAAATATTAAATTTATTAATACATAGTGCTTAACAAATGATAATTTACACTTTAAAATTTAATCTGACGCCATCTTTTCTTTTTTATTTTTTTTATTTATGAAATTCAAATTGTATTTCGATTGAAAAACCTATTCAAATCGTGATTTTTGATGAAGGTTTTCATGTCTAATTTATTAATGTGTTAATTAGAGTATTTAATTTTATCAAGTAAATCTCCTGTTTAATTTGAATAAAAAATTAAATTTTTAGTAAATTTTGATAAAAGTTAGTGAAATGTATGGTTAAAAAATTGATAAAAATTTTTGATCTAGTAAAGGATCATCAATATGTAAGTATAATGCATCTATAATCTCGTACTTCGTTGAAATTTGAAAGTTTGTCAAGCTTATGTTTTGTGGCGGTTAAAATTAAGTTTTTAGCATAGTTTAATAAAATAAATTAAATATATGGTTGAAAAATTGTGGAGTCCATGAAAAATGTGATTATCTGTTTGGTTGGGATTAAAATCAAAATTTTAAAATGTTTTAATAAAAGTTGATGAAGCATTTGTTTGGTCTCCATTATTTCTAAAATACATTTTTCCCTCTCTTATTTTCAATCACACATTTTTCAATAAAATAATATTATACGCAAATTCAAAAAAATTCCTTATTTTTTAATCACACGTTCTCCATCAATATACTGTTCTAAAAATGGGACTCAAACAAATTCGAAATATATGATTAAAAAGTTGTGGATCTCATAAACGTATGATTAAAATTAGTTATTGACTTTAAGTTAAATTAAATCTAAATTTTAATTTCTTCCCAATATGGGCTAAAATTAATTGTTACTTTTGATTTAAATTAAAATTTACGATATTACCTGCTTATAAATTTTGTTGATAGATCTCGTATCTCGTTTAATTTTATTGATCGAAAATTATTTTGATATTTATTGCTCAAAAATATATGGGAAGCATCATAGAACGAAAAGCCTTATGGTCAACCTACCGACGTGCAATTAATTGTCAAGCATGCTACTGTTACAGAAAAAGCAGTTCTTGCATTTTTACAGATCACACACATGGGGTGGTGGGCCCCATTTTTTATAATAATATTTTATTCACATGGGGCCCACCCTCATGTGAGTATTTTGACATTTTTACAGATGAAATAGGTCTGAATAAGTGGTTTAATCCATTAATTGTTGTTCACTGCAATTGAAAACTTAATAAATTGATTTCTTTAGGTTATTTCTTGGGTCAATGACTATAATTAATTCGTGATGAATTAGTGTTTGAATAATGCTACTTGTATAAGATAAAGTTATCGAATTATTTATATAAAGTTGTGGGAGAGTGAATTTTTTATTTTATTTTTAATTGCTTGCAAATTTTTTCACTCAATCATATCTCACAATATTATATGTATGTAAAACATTATATGCATGTAGCATAATCGTTAAAGTTTTTGTTTACTAAGTTGTTACTATAATTTTATTTTTTTGACAATTTCTAAGATGGGATTAGTCGAGATTTTTGAATTTCACCAATCATTCGCCATATAAATATTCGCTAGAGCGTGACTATCGAAGTACTCATTGTGAAATTTAATCCAATGCTTTATACTATGAATCAATAATGACCATACTCTATTTGTTTTTGTGTTACTAAAAATTGAATTTTCTCTCGCGAGATAACAAAAATGCTCAAAAAAAATTGAGCACAATTTGGGCGGCCTAATCACTCATAATTTAATTATCAATTAACGATAGTGTCGATAGGTTGTAGATCTTAAGTGAGATCCAGAGCATAAAAAATAAAGAAAACTTGCACATGTATGAAAATGTTGTGACTAAGATATTCGTTATGTTTAATTCGGAAAAAAATGGTTCGATAGATCCAAACATATTTGAAAAGTGTTTATAAACAGTTTAAATTATAAATAGATAGAAATGAGTGATTAATAATAACATCTCCAATATTACAATGGGAGTTGTAATACATGGGACAAGCAAAATGCGGATGGAGAGAAGAAAATCTCCAATGAGACTGGGGATAATTGCGGATTTAGCCCATGTTTGATAATAATTATTTGAAAACTCAATTTTTTACAAACTAATTTTTAACAAAACATTCTTATAATAAAATATTGCGCATATAAATTTAAAACTATTTCTCTACTTTTTAACCATATTCTCCTGGATATTACTATTCAAACCATTGTTTTTCTTAAATATTGGTTGTCGGATGGGGCTTAGGGGGATTGGGTTGGACTCTAGCGCAATTCCTTCCCTGGCCATTTCAGTTTTCCATATAGGTACATATTGGCTCAATTTAAAAAAAAAAAAAATATCCGCTTCTAAATCCACCCTTAAATTTATGGATCACATGTACAAGAAAGATGATGTAGAGCAAAAGTGAATATAAATTATAGAAATAATAATAATAAATGAAGGAGTAGTTGATGCGCTAGACAAGCTCCATTTATTCCTTTTCATCATTTTGGAGTGACGTGGCACACTTTTAGTGCAATTTATAGATTCATTGAAAACACTCCAAGTGAATAATACTTATTGATTTTTCGAAATGTATAAATAAATAAATAATAAATTCAATGTTTAAAGAAAAAAAAACTCTAAACAGGAGTCAAACATAGGTTTGATGTGTGTCAATACTTGTATGCTACTTTTTAAATATTCCATACAATTAGAAGTTTCCAGCTATCTTCTCCGATTCTTAATCAACTAAATTGCCATTATTCAAATCCATATAGGATATTACATTAATATTGCATAGTAAGCCCCTACTTGGTATAAATTAAAATTTATAATTTAATCTATATCAAAATCAATAATTAATTTTAATTACATATTTTATGGTGCCATAACATTTCAACCATATATTTCATCAACTTCTATCAAAATTTAATTTTAACCACCACAAAATAGGAGCTAAGTACAATGACTAAAGTTAAATGCTTCAATTTGATTGAAAGTAGAATACGCATGTGTGTTCACTTGATTATGGATCATTATGTGCATGTTACTTATTGATTTGACTCAGACTCATTACTTAGGATTGGATATGATTCGATTCGATTTGATTTGATTCTAAAGAGAATCGAATCAAATTAGAATTTTCGAGCATTTAATAAGTGAATTTGTCGGGTCTAAATTTAATTATGGAATCGAACCGATTTGGTTCCATTCGATTTCGCACCATAATTAAATTTTAGTACATTAATACAACTAATAACCTGCTTAATCTTAACACTTACAATAACAATACATTAACTATTATGAATAACGTAGTCCAATTTAAAAATATTCAAATAACAAGTTGTCTAATAAAATTCATTTAATAATGTATACAAATTACCTTGATCAAAGTAGAGAAAATTCAATAAATAGGGCAGGAAAATGGTAATGAAGAGAGACCCAGTCGCTCAACTTCGATGATTTGAAAAATGACATAATGATTGTAAAAAACTTAGATCACTCAATTTAAATTCTTTGAAATTTGAATTAGATAACTAATGAAACAAGAAAATGATTTTTTCGAACTCAATTAATTAGTTGGCAAATATATTTTGAAAAAAATGTAATTAGCACATAACGTCCTTACCTATCACTATTATTGTGGAAAACGGTATCTTCTTTTATTTTTTGACATTTTCACCCTTATTTTAACATTTTATTGTGCAAAAGATCATTTTCATCAATTTTCTCAATTGAATGCTATGAAATGATGAATATATCCTTTTATTTAAATAAAACAAAAAGAAAAAGAAAGATTTAATTTCAATTATAGTCCCAAATTTTTATAAAAAGTGCAAACAAGTCCAAATAAATTATTAAAAGGGTAATTAGCACATAACGTCCTTACCTTTCACTATTATTGTGAAAAACGTTCATACATTTTATTTTTTGCTCTTTCACCTTTAATTACACATTTAATTGCGCAAACAATTGATCAAAAATTTACTTATTCACATAACAAAGAACCATCAATTAATAGACCAGTACAAATATATGATGTAATATATAATCTTGCCTAAGAAAGTTTAAAGATTAAGTAATTTAGTGTCTATATTCCTTTTTAAAGAATACCTGTATAGAGAAAATAGGCTTTTTATTCCACTTCTTTCTAGGAAGAAATAAATTCATGAAAATTTCATTTTATTCACAGCCAAAGAGCCATCGATAAACAGATAAAAATCAACCTAATGATTTGTGTGTAATTTGGCGACACCCCAACTTTCTTGAACGTTTGGCGAGTGCCAAGGCAGTGTTGGTGCTGACCTGATTATTACGGCTCATCAGTAAGCATCAAACAAATATGTGGAGAGGAAAAAAGTGTTAAATACGGTGATGTTACTCTGCCATAGCTTCATCGATAACATGAAAAAGAATAACCCAATAGATCAGTGGTGGAGAGTGTAAAGCAGTACAACTTTTCCATGAATTCAGCACACAAACGAGAACCAATGAAAACCTGAACCGGTGGCAGTAAAGTCCGAGCTTTTGAATTCTTCGACAACCGTTGGCAAGGGGTTCTATTCTCAAATCCGTCAAGTGATGCAAGGGTGAAATGTTTAGTGAACGTAAATAAGCGCAAATACTCCAAATGATTTGAAGTGAACGATCCGTTCAAAATTCTTCAACGCAGGTAGAATAAGCATTGCATCTATTTTTTGGCAATCATCTTAAAGCTTTCACATTTAACCAGTCTAAATCTTAAAAATATTAGGATTCTACAAATCAGCAAATGTGTATATGTACCTTAACCACATTTAACCAGTCTAAATCTTAAAAATATTAAGATTTTGCACTCTTCACCCTGTGGTGAATGGATGCAATTGTAGATTGATAAAATCGTTGGGTAGTAGTTGAAGGTCATATGAAATGTGTGCAGAAGGAATTGGGAACAAAACTATGCATCATTAGTCCAAAGATAATAGCTAAACAACACATAAAAATGATGGGCATGCATAGTATGTTACCACGTCCAGTGTACTTCTTTGTGCTTATCAGAAGAAAATATAATTGTGTGATCCATAACAGTGGCCAAAAGTTAAAATTTAAGTACCAGAAACTTGTCTCCACGGACACAAACATATTTAAACAACAAATTCAGGTACACTCAAAGTGAATTTAAGCGTCGCTTACTGGACGGCCAATGGTTCAGCTAAATTGTTCATGCTTGCCATTAAGAGAGAGAACCAAACCATATTTTAGATATGTCAAGAGGAGCTCACACCAAAGCTTAGAACTTGTAGTGAATGTTTAGTACACACTAGTCCTAGACAACATAAATAATGAACAAAATATTAACTTCTTTCTCTTCCTTAATAGTCTCGAGTTCTATCCAATTCTTCCTAGTTCCTTCGAAACGTGCCAATAATGCACAATACATATTGAAAAAGAATTTCACAGACTATGAAAACCGGTACCAGTGTTTGTACTGATTATACTTCCAAACTCTCCCAGCACTTAAGTAAGACTCTCCCCTCCCACAGAAACATTCCAACCAGTTTTTGACTGAAGCCTTATCAATCACTGAACTTGTTCACAGTAATGGGGCGGGGGGGGGGGGGCGTAGGGGGGGGAGGAAAAACAAGTCAAACATTGCGGCTCGGGTTGAATACACACATACTGATCAACGGAGAGGAAGGAATTGCAGGCAGTTTGGTGGGAAGAAATATTTATACGTAGGCAAAGAAATTGGGCAACTAAATTTGAGGTGAACACACATAAAGGGACTGCTGGAAGAGTAAACAAAGTGCTGATTTATATTATAGTTATATACAGACCGACAGAAAATTGGAGAACAATTGCCGGCGGCTGTAAATAAAAGAAAAGACACGATCACAATGCAGCTTCACATTCCGTCGAATTTTGGTGAAGTCGTTCCTCTTTTGCGTGCTTTATTTTTACATTATACGTAACTAAATTATTTTTAGGGCGAACAATGTAGCCGAATTGGGATCCTTTATTTCGTTAATTTGAG
>CAIGRN010188236.1:1310-31354 GCA_903798345.1 Fraxinus anomala
TGCTTCTTCTTCTTTCTTTATTTCACTGTGTTTTCTTGATGAATCGCTTTTGGTCCTTAGATTATTGCCTTATGCGATGTGATATGGTTTTAAAATTTCCTTAATGCTCTATCTGCCATGCTACAACCGTTAACAATTTCGATTTCGTTGCGTATGATTCAAAAGATGGTAGAGAATGGTTTAAAGGCTGGCACGCTTGCCATGCTCTTACATCTTCCTCAAATATGTATCTACAAGGGATTGCCATGCTAGGTATAGTTCCAGATATTGTGATAAACCCTTATGCATTTCCTTTCCGACAGACGTCTGGTCAAAACTTTTAGAGGCTACTTTGAGTAAAGAGATTGAATTTATTCTCCATCTCTCCCTCATCTTTTGACTTTAGGAATCTTTGTGGAAACAATGGGTATGCAAGGTAACTTAATTTGTAGAATATGCCTTTCGGCCATGTAATAGTTTTTACTTCACATAATATGTCTTTTGACTGTGTAATAGATATAATTTGTGAGTATCACTTGCCTTGTAACTTTCCTTTTTGTTAATGAGAATTTTTACTTTATTGTATTTCTTGCTTTGCGAATATAATTCAATTCTATTTTTGGCATGCATAGTAAATAACTAACCAACTTGGTTGGCTTCGTACAATAGGAATTCATGAATGAACTTTTATGAATAATATTAACTTTACCGAGTTTACATAAAAAGAATTGATTTCCACTTTATTGATAGGACTTCCTCATATACATGCCATTCCAAGGATGTTTAAGGGGTTCGTCGTCCTTTTTTGTGAGCTTATATGTTCCTGCTCCCACAACTTCGATTACAGTATATGGTCTTGCCCATTTCTGGTCAAGTGAACTTAAACTCATTTTGTTATCTGCTACAAATACTTTCTTTAGGATTAAGTCCCATACTTTAAAGTTTTTCTTACAAACCTTCGAGTTGAAGTATCTTTCCATCATTTTCTAGTACATTGCGAGCTTAATTTGAGAGCCATCTGACTTTTCCTCTAAGAGGTCTAGACTCATGTTCATAGCCTCTTTGTTTTGCTCTTTGTCATATCATGTCCTTCTTGCCAAACTAACTGAGTTTCTACTGATACCATGGCCTTTACCCCGTAGGCTAGGGAGAATGAGGTTTCTCTATTGGCAGTTATTGTGGTGGTTCGGTATGTCCATATGATTTGTGGTAATTCGTTAGCCATAATTCCTTCATCGAATCAAGCTTCCTCTTTAGGATATTTTTTAGTGTTTTATTGATAGCCTCCACTTGTCCGTTTGCCTTAGAGTATTGTGGAGTGGAAAAATGTTTGTAGATACATACCTCTTCACACATTGTTTTTATCTTCTTTCCTTGAAATTGTGTTTCACTATTTGAAATTATTCAGTTGGGTATTTCGAATCAACATATAATGTTTTTTCATATGAAGTTACAAGTATTAGCCTCAGTAATGTTTACGAGAGGTTTGACTTCTACCCACTTAGTGAAATAATACACTACAACTATCATGAATCTTATATTGGGTCTTCCCTTGACCAGTGGTCTTGCAAAGTCGATTCTTTACTAGGTAAAAGGCTAAGGGCTACCGCTGGTTACCAGCTCTTGTACAAGTTGTCGTGGGATATGTGTGAATGTTTGGCATTTCTTAAATTTCCTGGCAAAGTTTATTGCATCATTTCTTATATTAGGCCAATAATATCTTTGTTTCAAGGCCTTTTGTGCTAAGAGGTGTCCACTAGCTTCATCTTCACTTATGCACCTAAGTAGAAAGGGTGTGTACCCCTCACTTGAACAAGATGTCACCTTATAGTGTGTATCTGGCAGCTCTTATTTGTTGTTTTTGTACTCCCTTTTTATCCTCAAGAAGCACTTCGTTTTTCAAATAGGAAACAATGTCTAGCATCAATGAAGTTTTATCATGTATACATAAGATCTCTTTCCTTTTTTGGTCAACTGATGGTTTTGGTAGCAATTCTACGGGAAATTTTTTAAGCAACTCCGTGTCTTTTGAATTTGCTAGCTTTGATAAGGCATCTACATGCTCATTTTTCTCTCTAGGAATTTGGATAAGTTCAAACTTGTCGAAGTATTGAATCAATCTTATAGCTTCTGTGAGATATGTAGCCATTATTTTATCCTTGGCTGTAAACTCCCCATTTGTTTGGTTCACTACCAACTGAGAGTCACTTTTTATATCAATATTCCGAGCTTGCATTTCTTTTTCTAGTCGTAGGCATGCTAATAGTGCTTCATATTCAGGTATATTATTGGTTGCTTTAAACTCAAACCTTAATACACAATTTAATTTGTGCCCTTCCGGGCTTGTCAATATTATGTCTATTCTAGAACTGGTATTTCTTGATGATCTATCCACAAACAACTTCCATGTTCCGTGTTCGGGTCTTTCTTAGAAATTGGAACATCTGATAACTTTCATGTGCTTTGATTACAGATAATCTTTTATAGCTTATCTCAAATTGTCCCAACTGAACTGCCCATTTCATTAGTCGTCCTGATGCATCAAGATTTTGTAATACTTGTTTGAGTGGAAAATTTGTTAACACATCAATGTTATGGCTATGGAAATAAGGTCCCATCTTTCGTGATGTCGTAACTAAGACAAATGCCAGCTTTTCTATATCCGAATATCTTGCCTATTTTACCAATACCTAGTTGATCGTCACCATGGATACTACTAAATATAGCAATAGCTTTTCCCTATTTTTGGGTTTAGCTAATAGGAGCATTTTCCCTAGGTGATCTTTTAGGGTTTGGAATGCCTGTTCGCATTCGCTATTCTACTCAATCATTTTTCCTCCTTTTAGCACTTGGAAGAAAGGGAGAGATTTGTCCGATGCCCGAAATGCAAACCTACTAAGGAAGGCGATCCTTCATGTTAGCCTTTGCACTTCCTTTAGTTTATATGGAGACCGTATTTTTATGATGACTTGAATTTTGTTGAGGTTCACTTCAACACCTTGCTGATTGACCATATAATAGATGAACTTTTTGAATTTTACTCCAAACGCGCATTTTAGTGGATTAAGTTTCATCCTATATTTTCGTAATACATTGAAAGCATCTTCCAAGTGTTTCAAGTGGTCTCCTACCTGAAGGCTTCTATTAAGCATATCATCGATGTATATCTCCATCATTTTCTTGATTCAGTTTATTAACTGTTTGTTTACTAACCTTTGATATGTTATCCTCCATAGTTTTTAGCCCAAACGACATTACTTCGTTATAGTACTCGATGTGTCACGAATGCGGTATGTTCTTCGTAAGGCCCATATATAGGGAATTGGTTATATCCCGAATATACACCCATGAAGATTAATAGTTCGTGTCCCGAAGTAGCATCCATCAACTGATCATTCTAGGGAGCGGAAAGCTGTCTTTTGGAAATTTTTTATTCAAGTCCGTAAAGTCTTGACATGTTTGCCATTTTTTATTTCTCTTTGGTACTAAGACCGAATTGCATACCCAAACTGGGTACTGAGGTTTACGAATAAAGCCATTCTCCAATAGCTTATCCACCTCATTTTTTATTACGTCGTATTCGGTGCTCATTGGCGACACTTTTGTGTCTTAGGCTTGATCTTATAATGGAGTTTCAAGGCATGACATGAAAATTTTGGATCGATCCCTATCATGTCCGCATGTTTCGAAACAAACACATCTAGGTTCACATCTAATAGGTGTTTTAGAAAACCTTTCATATGTTTGCTCAACTCTCTATCGATTTTCAGAACTTTGCTTGAATCTTTTGAGCTAACAAAAAGTTTTCTAGCTCTTCGATCATTGTTTTTTCTGATGTGCACTCAGCTATGCAATGGTCGATAGAGTCATCAATTTCTAGTTTATCCCCGGGATTACTCGTTTCAATTATTCCTAGGAGTTCTTGGCCTCCCTTTTTGTTGCTTTTACAGTTCCTGTGCAAGATTAATTGATTGTACTTTACAGGCATTTTGCCTTTATTGGTAGAATATCTCACATGCAAATGATGAAGATAGATGATTATGTTTGCCTCTACACGGTAGCTTGTCCAAGGATTATGCCTTACGCTGATCTACCCTTAACAATGTTAAAATTCACGTATCTTTGATATGTTTGGGGCTCCTATTCTATTTTCACTAACAGAGTGTTTACGAAGGATTGGCCTCCTCTGGTAAAACAGTGAGGATCCAACATAGAAATTCGAGGATTTCTCTTTTGCATCCGGTCAAATTCGAGGATTTCTCTTTTGCATAGCTTATTTGGGGCGTACTTCTTAGCTCTTCACTTCCTTCACATGCTGTCTTCACCTTGCTAGATTAGGGCAAGACTTGCGAGCCATATTCCTTAGTTCAACAATGCCCTTGTTTGGTGGAGATTAAAAATCAGATTTTTAGTAGATTTTGATAAAAGTTTTTAGAATGTGTGGTTGAAAAATTGTGGATCCCACGAAAGATATGGTTAAAATTAATTATTGACTTTGATTTAGATTAAATCTAGATTTTAATTTTCACCAAATAAGGTGTATGAAATATTACTAGTAAATCCTATTTGAAAAGTATTTTTTTAATATTTCACAAACCTTTTAGTGATGTAATTTGCAAATATATAAATGAGATTTGTTGATGGTAAAAATTGGATCAAAAGATTTTATTGACGAAACAATTACAATCAAAGATCAAGTGTAAATACAATCAACAAATCCTCTTACCTAACAATGAATTTCACCTCCTAAATTCACTAGTCTAGATGCTTCAAGAGGGAGATATTTGAATTGCATGCAATCTTCTTCAAATGAGGGGAATTGGAGAAAAGGTAAACCCTTTAGAAAAGAAGTGTGCATCTTTCCAAAGAAAGTCGGGAGAAGTTGAGAAGGAAATGAGAAAATATAAAGAAATGAACAAATGTTCTAAGGCTCTGGCTGCTAGGGAGGCTCTTTTAGTGGCTGATGTTACCAGACTTACTAAGGATTTGGAGAGAAAGCCTTATTGCTTATGTTACCAGAACCAATACAGAGCTTCTACCTCTCAAAGAGGAGGTTCAATTTGTTAAAAATGAATAGTTTTTTCTTTCTAAAGACTAGGATTAGGCAAGGAGTGAAAATGCCTTACTTCTTAACCAGCTGGGAAATACCAAGACAAAACTGGCTCTCACAAACTCTGGCATTGCCGAAGTGAAGGCTAACAAGTCAAAGCTTGTGGATGACTCCATGTAGGACGGAGGCAACAAAGTTCTTGAGATTGTTAGGTATTTTAATCCTAGTAGGATTTGAGTTTTTTGGAGGATCGTGGAGAGGGTGCCGACGAGACCTCTTTTGTCAAAGACGCTCCGTCAACTATCAAGGCTTCTGATGATCCACACATTTTGACCAAACTTACCTTTCTTCATCCCATTGAAGCTGGTGCTATAGATAAGCTAGCCGGTGGTTCTATCGAAGTCCATCCTTCCTCGAAGTGAGTATGCCCTTGGAGGGTAACACTCCGCTTGGCCAAGACAAATCATGCTTTTGGGAATCTCTAGCCTTTTGTAAATTTAGAGGGATAGCTCACTTTTTATCTCCCTTCCTCATTTTTGTTGTATTTATGACATTTCATTTTAATTCATTTGAAAATTCCATTTTGGTAATTCATTATTGAAATATCATTGCTTATATTGTACGAATTGATTTTTTGACCATTTTTTTAGGATCACGTTGTCTTGCTTATTTTGCTATCTCACTACGCTTTACGTAAACATGTTCATAGTAACTATATATCAAACATAGAATCTACTGCTCATGTTGATTTTCTATTTCGACAACGCAACTTTTCACATATAGGATTTTGTTAAATCATCACTACAACGTAATAGATGTGGATTTTATCATCTTCCCTATCATAAGTACTTTGTGCATAATTACAACTTGTCATGATGTTTGAATTTGTCTTGACATAGACTCGTCCGTCGACAACAAATTTCTTTGGGCGTGGAAATTAGTCCATTTCTTCAGTTGAATTTTATAGCTTATCTAATTTTATCTAAAGACAATCTTATATGTTCTAATTCATCTTTTAGAATCAAATTGATAATGTGGCATACACAACGTTTATTAAAAAATAAACCTCCAAATGTAGGGTTCAAATCATTAATAAATTTTTCGACGACAACTTTGTTTACACTAGCATTATCAAAAGTAAAACTTCGAACCATTTCTTNTTCTACATATCTGAATGCAATAATCATTTTATGTAGAAACCACAGGTAATCAATGTAATGAGCCGTAGTAGCAATATAACATTTTTTATTACCACCAGTCCATAACTCAGAGGTAAACAATATAACACTATTAAAAATTTTTAGACATTCTATAGCAACTTGTTTTCTTTTGTTATATAATTTTAGAGTAATTGAATGAAGAGTATTTCTACAATAAAAAGTATACTTGAGTTGGAGATAATTCTACACGAATCGGGTAAAGTGTATTCAGTTTATTATCGTAAGTAGTATCTCTGCTACAACAACGTATGCAACCATTCCTTTACGAAATCTTTCCTACAAATATACAAAGGTGGAAAGAATAAAACCAAAACCACCAAACACTAGTTCGGTTTGTTTCGGGTCGAGACCGACTGGTTTCATTTTGCAATTCCTTAATACGTTCCTTTTCAACTGCGTTGAGCTTGAACTGGGCTTCCAACTAATTTCTTTACCAAAGTAATTACAACATGCTTTCCAAATATCAACTTCATTTTGAACACCAATTTTTTAATGTGTCATATGTTGCCAACAATTCGAAAAATCTTTTTTCGATATTTTAATCTCGAATACATCTTCTTCTTCGATATCGTCCAAATCAATTGCAATATTTTGAGATGTATTGTAGCCGGATGGAGTACTCAAACTACCCTTAGATTGATTAATCTCATCACTAGTAAAATCTATCTATGGCTATTATAGCTAAGTATACTGAATATTAGAGTAAAAGCAACAAAATACTATAACAAAGAAATTGGAGATTGAAGTTGAAACTAGAAGACTTCAAGTTAAAATAGATTGAAGTAAATTGATATGAAACTTAAAATTTTACCTTATATTTAGAGCCAAAAAAAAAAAAATTCCATTTCAACCAAATTTGAATTGAACTCAAATTTGAAATTTGAAAAACTGACGTTATTTAACACTTTTAATACTGACAGTATTAACACAACACAGACAACGTGTGCTACACGCTGCCTGTAACAAAGGCAGCTACAACTACCTGCAATAAAGCAGGTTATAGATTTGACTTTTTAATTTTTTTTAAAATTTTGTAGTTTATATTTATTTTGTGGTTGGCCTGTAACACGGACTGACTCATGTGGCTCATCGAGCCATTCGGGTTGGCTCGGGCTCGAGTCGACGCCTCTGAGTCTCGAACCGAGCCACGAGCCGAGCTGGCTCAGACTTTTTCTTGGTAGCCCCTAAAGACCCATGTTTCTTTTAGTACTTACAAAATTATTTTTACTGGCAAGCAGGCCTTCAACTCGCCCTTCGCAACATCATATATTTTTTTTCTTAGAAAAGGGTTTTCAAGCATGTTTTTATTCTTTTCAACCATGAATATGGTACTACCCTTTGAAGGTCTTGGGATTGCTTTTTGTAAAGCACTGAAATAACATTTCCGCGCATTAGCTTGGTTTTAATTTATACAGGTTATGCCTCCGAGGGTTTCAAAGTTAAGGAACAATTGGTAGATAGAAGTTACGGCTTTTAATTGCTTCAAAATTGGTCTTCCTAAGATCCCGTTGTAAGAAGTTTTACTATCTATGAGTGAAAAGTTCATGTTTTCTTAAAATATAACGGCTCTTCGTCGAGCTCAACCGAACACAATTTGTCACCTTAGATGAAACTGTCCCTGGTGAAATCATATATGGGTTCGGCCATTGGTAAAAAGGATGATCAACCCGTATTTGGTCAAAAGCACATCCAAATAGAATATTAATAGAGCTACCATTATCTAACATCGTGCGGCTAAGGCCATTACTAGCTATTACAGCCCGAACTACCAATTCATCGTAGTGGAGATATTGACCCCATGTTCATCGTTACTATTAAAGGTCATTGAACCCAGAATACCTCACATATGGGGTTTTGAGCGACATGAATGTATCTCCTTTGCTCACTCGATGTATCTCCACTAATATGGGGACCTTCTATTATGGTATTAATCTCCTTAGTTGGGAAGGGAAAACTAGGAGTTTTGGTTGTAACTGGTTTTTTTTCACCCCGTCTTGTTTTGATTATCCAACTTTGTCCTTTTGATGGGTAAGGTGATTTCTTTCTTCAGTTTTTTTTCTGCAAACCTCCTTGTTGACTTTGTATCTTAATCATTTTTAATGCCTCGTAACATTCATTAGTATTAATATTCTTGGAACGATGAATGTTGCAAAATTTTTCCTTCTGATCCTTAGGGAAATGATGTTACTCATTTGAAATAGATGCAGGAGCTGAAGATACTTAGTAGACCCTACCCCTAGATTCTACAAAATGTGAATATTGTTGCTTTGGCAATTTTAAAGACCATGTGGATGTCTTACCTTTGAGCTTCTTCCGATTGGCGATGGTATCCTTCATTTGAATTTCATTTTGGATCAAATTAGGAAGTATTGCGAACAAAGCGCCAGAAAGAAGTCTCCATTAGTATACTTTCCATAAGACATCTCTAGCCCTCTCATCTCATATAGTTTCACTAGCTATCAATTCAACACTGAACTGTGCGAAGTAGCTTTTTAGAGACTCTCCTTCTTCCTGTCGTATGTCATTCATTCGTGGGTAAAGCTTGTCTCAGTCTGTTTCCAGCAAATGTCCCCACGAAAGCTTGTTTCAATTAGGGCCAGCTTCTAATAGATCTTAACGGCAATTTGTTGAACCATGTTTTAGCCAATCCATCCATAGTTGAGAGGATTCCCTGGCACTTCAGTGCAAGGCTTGCCTTCTACAGCTTCATTTGTGTCATGTACTCGAACAGATGGTACATAGGATCTCCTTTTCCATTATATTTGTCCATTATTGGGTGAATGAAATCATCGAGGATTGGTATTGTAGCGACCGAAAATTTTAACTCTTTCAAGGAAAATTTTTACTTTAAAGTTGAAGGGATTTAGTTAACTTGTAGCGTCACTACGATACCTTTAATATTTTAAGTTAATTATTTGGTCACCATAGAATGTTGCCTAGCAATTTTTATTTGATATGATGATCCAATTATTTTTAGCTTAGTCTTGTTATTTTTTTGATAACCCACGTAATGATATCAGTTTCTCACTTAATTTTAGGTTTAAAAAAAAAATTTGTTGTGAGTAACTAAACTTTTAAAGTGACGAACTTAATAGTTGAGTTGAGAATTTTTTTATGTCAAAGCAAAATGTATTATTTCAACTATGTCCATTTATTTTTCTAAACGAGTCATTTTATTATTATTATTATTATTATTTTTATATCGAGAATTTTATTCGGATCAAATATTTAAATGGATAAAGGTATATCAATATTGGTTTCATCTTGTAGCTCACATTAAATAATGTAGGTTGAGTTCAAGAAAAAGTAATTTTTAATAAAGTCGTATAAGTTATTTTCAATTTAAGGAAAACAAAGAAAAAAAGTACTGGCTAGTACATTGATTTCCATTTCTTAAGATTACATATATACATATTTATTTATCCATTTTCTTTTCTCTCTCCATTGAGTCCATTCACGTGTTCCTATCCATTTTCAACCACTAGTAGTAGTTTTTTTTAAAACTTCTCCACTTCTCCACTTACCCACTTCTCTCATTATCTCTTTTCATGGCATTGGTGGTTACATGTTTGTGTTTTATAATTATTCTTTCTCATACTCATACGGTTTTACTTCCTCAAAATTTAAGAAAGAAAATTTTAAACTTTTCCTTCAAAATTTACCTTAAGCTTGTAGCCATATTTTTTCCTTCTTTGATTCTTCATTTCAAACTTGGCAAAGAATTCACAACAACTCAGCTCAACAAATTTTATTGAAGAATCTTAAGGTAGTATCCTCTCAAGTACACGAGTTGTTTAAGCTTTTGAGAAATTTATATGTTAGCATGTACGTAACTGTTAATTGCCTTGTGAAAATTATTTGTGATTGAAGGTAATCATTACGATTATTTGTGATTGACGGTAATCACTAAGGGTATTTTTGATTGAAGGTAATCACTAGATAAAAGTATGTCGATTGATCATCGATTTACTTTGAAATACGGATTTTGCATGTTATGTTAATGTTTGTATATAATTGTCTCGTTTGTGTGTGTACATACTACTGAGTGTTTCTTTGAAATGCTCACACTAATTATACATTTCAAATTGACGAGCTTGGCGGGAGGCGTGATGGCGGATGGCAGTGACTATGGCCTTATGTAAATTATGTTTTATCTTGTCTATTATGGATTAAAATGGACCAACAGTTTTAGTATTTCGTTTAAATGCTAACTTTGAAAAAACATTTACATTAGTTGCCGTCTTTTTGAAATTTCAGATTCCTTCTAGCCACAAAAAAACGCGATATCATGAATTTTAATATGAATTTCAACTTGAAATCAAAAAGGGAATGAAAGCCCTACGGGTTCCCTGGCCATAGAAATTTGAATCACCTTCATTGCATGTCTAATGATTTTATTCTATTTTTTTTCAAAACTGCGATGGTGAATCACGTTTCGTCGAGTAGTCCATTTCATTGTATTGACCTAACAACCGAAGGAGTTTGACCTTAAAATTTTAATTTGACCTTGCCTATAGGGTTATGTACTTTACTGCTAAATTTCACGATTTTATGAGTAAGTTAAGTAGGTTAAACCAATTTAAATATATATATATTTCCAACAGTTTAACTAGTATTTGACTTGACATTAAAAGTAATCATTGTTATATTTTCTTTTAAGTTCTTCCACTTTCAAATTTTGTAAAATGATTTTTTTGAACCTAAAGATTGAAATAAATTGTAAATCTTTTGACGTGTTTAAAATTTAAACGAGCCACGAAAGTTAGAAAATGAAGATTTAATATCGCCACGCTATGCCGGCTCTGAGGTAAAGAAGAGTTTTATGTTCGGATATAGCATTCAAGATGTTATGATTTTCTATGAATGTTTGAAATTTTTTTTTTTTTGAAATGTTGAGTGGAGCACGTATTGTAAATATTTATCAGTGCACCAAGTGTTTTAAGAACATGAAAATATTTAAATATTTAATTAAGTCCTCGTAATTTAACTAAAAGAAATTAGGAACCCATCTAATTGGACTTTAAATAATGGATTTGGCACAGATGGTACAAACTAAGAGAACTTGTAGGGATATGTGTTTAATGAGGCCTTGTCGAGATGAGATCGTGAGGTAATATGAAGAGTATCGATGGAATCCAGCATATGATATGGGACAACACATTTAGGAGATGTTAATAAGGTGGAAGGAGGTTAGGCAACTAGGCCGTATGGTCACGGGTCGTCAGGCCACCCGCCTTTTTATTGATACCTTACTAGAAGAATAGCTTGAGATTGTCGAATCGATTTACAACTACTTGTGGAAAGTTTATATGGCTATCTCACCTCGAGAGATTGACTATGAAACTTTCTGCGTAGAGCTGACAGCACAGTGTGAACAGGCTTGAGATGATGCACTTGCAACCCCTGAAGACAATAGTGTACCTATTGAGATGTATATTCGTGAAAATGCACCTCTACTTATTTCAGACGATGAGATGCAATCTTCCAAGAAACCTAGGGTTCATGGAAGCTTGATTAGTGACGATGATGGCAAGGACGAGTAGTGGTGTGGATTCTTAGTAGATTTATTATGTTTAGATCTGATTAATGTCGAGTAGGATTTCTTTCGTTTCTCAGTTGTTTGAGCGTCGATGCTCTTTTGCCATGTTATATGCCTCTTGAAGGATTGAGATAATAGAGGATGCTATATTATTTTTCTTTCACTGTAAGCTCTCAAGGATATGTTATCGCTTTATGATGTCGTGTTATTACAATGGATTACAAACTTGCTTTTATTTATCCTAAAGGAAATGACACCAACACTGCAAGCGAAAGCTATCAGGGAACTGCAATAGGCAGTGGATAAGATAAGACAAGTTTTGGCACCTCAAGTTGTACAAAAAGCATCGTAGGTACCACAGGCCCAGCAGGTGCCACGAGCGCCACAGACACAATAGGCACCACCGACTCCTCAGGAAAACCATCCTGCATCGGTATTCCTGTGATCAGCAGTTTCGCAGATATCGTCCTCCTACTTTTGATGGTGGGAAGGACCCTTTAGCATCTGAAGAATGGTTACGTACTATTGGGAAGATTTTTCGACACATTCCCTGTCCGAAAAATCAGAATGTGTTATGTGCTGAATTCATGCTAGTTGGAAGGGCGAGCCACTGGTGGGAGTCCGCATCTCGCACTCGTATAGAAGAAGAACATCACGACCTGACTTGGGCACAATTTAAGACTGATCTGATGAAAAAGTATTTTCCTCAATCTATGCGAGATCATAAGGAAACATAATTCCTGCAGTTGGTACAATGGGACATGGATATCACTAACTACGAATGGAAGTTTGAGGAGTTGTCACATTATACCCTACACTTGGTGAGTACTAAGCAGATGAAAGCAAAACATTTTGAGAGAGGTCTACACCTCGAGATCAGGTAGATAGTTAGCTTACACAAGCTCTATACCTATCGGGCAGTTGTGAAGAAGGCCCAAACTGTGTCGTATTCGAGTATGAAGCCCCGTAGTCAGGGACAATAGAATAACTTTGGGAAGAGAAAGTGGCAGGATCAGAACAAGGAGAAAACTTGGGCGGCCAATCTAAGAAACAGAATCAGGGACCCAACGGGGGCTAGTTGAGCAACCAAGATCCTCCGTGTCCTATATGTAAGAAGAATCACATGGGTGAGTGCTTACTTGGCAAAAATGTCTGCTTCAAGTGTGGACAACCAAGTCACTGTGTTTCACAATGTCGAGCAATACTGACTAAGGACAATAAGCAGACTAAGAAATGAAAGGCAAGGGTGTTTGCTATAACTCACGATGATGCCGTCCAGAATCTAGATATTATTGCAGGTATTCTATCAGTCTCTAGCATTCCTGTTTATGTTTTTATCGATTTTGGTGTGACACATTCATTCATATATGAAGCATGCCTAGCTAAGAATAATGTTCCATGTCAGAAAATTGATTGTGTACTAGAGGTTAGCATGCCATCCGGAGGAACGATTGTTACCGATAGAGTAGCTAGGGCTGTACGGATAGATTTTGATGGATTAATTTTAGAAGCAGATTTGCATGTTATGGGACTGAAAGATTTTGATATTATATCGAGAATGGATTGGTTGGGTAGTAATCGAGCCACTATAGTATGTTTTGAGAAAGAAGTAATTTTTCGAAGACCTGTAAGAGAGGAGTTTAGATTTTATGGGTCAAAAGTTAAGGCACTCCCCCGCCTCATATCCGCTTTGAAAGTAGAAAGGTTGTTGAGAAAATGTTATTGCCTAGGGTATCTTGTTAGCCTTACTGGAACCCCATCAGAAGAGATAATATTAGATAACGTGCCGGTGATACAAGAATATGTTGATGTGTTTCCGATTGATCTACCGGGTATTTCGCCAGATAGGCAAGTGGAGTTCGTAATAGATCTGGTACCTGGAGTTACGCCAGTATCCAAGGCTCTATATTGAATGGCACCAAAGGAACTGTAAGAGTTGAAAATGCAGCTGGAAGAACTCCTAGACAAAGGGTTCATTAGACCGAGTGTGTCTCCATGGAGAGCTCCGGTACTTTTTGTGAAGAAGAAGGACGGTACAAAGAGGATGTGTATCGACTATCATGAGCTGAACAATTGACGATCAAGAATAAGTACCCTCTTCCCAGAATTGAGGATTTTTTCGATCAGTTGGAAGGTACAATGGTATTCTCAAAGATTGATTTAAGAATGAGCTACCATCAACTGAAGGTTAAGCCAACTGATATACCAAAGATGACATTTCGAACTCGCTATGGGCACTATGAGTTTATGATAATGCCCTTTGGTTTGACTAACATCCCTACGGTATTTATAGACTTAATGAATTGAGTTTTCCACCAATACCTAGATAAGGTAGTTATCGTATTTATAGATGACATATTGATATACTCGAGAGACCATCTTCAACATGAAGAACATTTGAGAAGGGTTTTAGAAACCCTACGTGAGGAGAAGCTGTATGCCAAGTTCAATAAATGTGAATTTTTGGTTGGATCGAGTAGGATTTTTGGGTCATGTTGTGACAGCTAGAGGAATTGAAGTTGATCCGTCCAAAGTTGAAGCGGTGACTAATTGGTCAAGACTTTCAAATGTGAGTGAAGTGAGAAGCTTCCTAGGCTTAGCCAGATATTATCGGCGATTCATAGAAGGGTTTTCCAAGGTAGCGGTCCTATGACGCAGTTGACTAGGAAAGGTGTTAAGTTTGTATGGTCTGATATGTGTGAATAGCGTTTTCAGGAGCTAAAGAACAGACTGGTTTAAGCACTAGTAATGGCTATACCCGATGGTTCAAAGGGTTTTGTGATTTACAGTGATGCATCTAAGCTCGGTTTAGGTTTTATCTTGATGCAACATGGTAAAGTGATAGCATATGCTTCCAGACAGTTGAAACAGTATGAGCAAAATTATCTAATGCATGATCTCGAACTTGTGGCAGTGGTTCACACATTGAAGATTTGGCATCACTACCTTTATGGGAGCAAGTGTGAGATCTACACCGACCACAAGAGTCTCAAATACTTCTTCACTCAGAAGGAGTTGAGTATGAGACAACGACGATGGTTAGAATTAGTGAAAGATTATGACTACACTATCCTATACCATCCGGGTAAGGGTAATGTAGTCACGGATACTCTAAGCAAAAAGAACATGGGACAATTGTCTGTATTGTGTACAGTACAAAACCAGTTGATTAGAGATTTTGAGAACCTAAAGATTGAAGTATTAAGGCCGCCAGTGAGGACACATTCATTGTTTACGAATTTGACCTTAAAGCCAACCCTCAGAGATAAAATTGTAACTGCACAAAAGGAGGATCCCTTTAGAAAAGTTGAGAACAGGGGTGGGGACTGAGATGAGAAAAGGATTTGAAATAGCTGAAGACAAAGCTCTAATGTTTAGAAGTCGACTATGTGTACCCAAGGATGAAAAATTGAGGAATGAAATTATGACTGAAGCTCATTCCGCTCTTTACACCGCACACCCAGGCGGAACCTAAATGTATAGAGATTTGCACAACACATATTGGTGGAGAAACATGAAGAGGAATATAGTGCAATTTGTGTCCAGATGCATGGTTTGTCAACAAGTGAAGGTAGAGTATCAGAGGCCATCAGGGCTATTAAACCCCATAGATATACCCGAGTGGGAGAAGATTGCAATGTATTTTGTCATAGGTTTTCCTAGATTGGCCAGAGGTCATGATTCCATCTGGGTAATTGTGGACCGACTGACGAAGTCTGCACATTTCTTACCTGTTCGGATGACCTACAACCTAGAACAGTTTGCACAGTTATATGTTAGAGAAATTGTTCGACTTCATGGAGTTCCAGCATCTATTATTTCGGATAGAGACTCAAGATTTACTTCAAATTTTGGACAAGCCTTCAGAAAGCTTTGGGCACTAAGTTAAATTTTAGTACTGCATATCACCCTCAGGTTGATGAACAATTTGAACGAACTATCTAAGTTCTTGAGGATATGTTGAGGGCATGTGTCCTAGACTTGGGTGGTAAGTGGGAAAACCATTTGCCATTAGTGGAGTTTGCATACAATAATAGTTTCCAGGCTACTATCAGCATGGCGCCATATTGGGATGAAGTTGGTGAAAGAAGGGTTTTGGGTCTAGAGCTAGTTGAAAGAACTGTAAAGGCCATTTATAGGATTAGAATGAGGATTAAAATAGCCCAAGATCGTTAGAAACAATAGACGAAAAGAGTTGAAGTTTGAGGTTGGTAAGAAAGTATTTCTTAAAGTGGCACCGATGAAAGGGATAATGCGACTTGGGAAGAAGGGTAAACTAAGACCTAGATTCATCGGCCCGTATGAGATTCTTGAGAAAGTCTGGAATGTGGCATACCGCTTAGCATTGCTACCTGAGTTATTGGCAGTGCACAACGTATTCCATGTTTCTATGTTAAGAAAGTACGTCTCCGATCCTAGCCATGCCATAAATGTTCAATCTTTGGATGTCCGGAGTGATATGACATACGAAGAAGTTCCTGTTATGCTTCTACAGAGAAAAGTCCATGTTCTAAGGAATCGAGAGGTCCCTTTAGTCAAGGTCCAGTGGGGTAGACATGGTGAAGATGAGGCTACTTGGGAAAGAGAAGAAGATGTTCTGACTTAATATCCCGCTCTCATTAAGCAAGTAAGTTAAATTTCGAGAACGAAATTTTCTTTAAGAATGGAGGGTTGTAGCGACCGAATTTTTTTAACTCTTTCAAGGTATACTTTAAAGTTGAAGGGATTTAGTTAACTTGTCGCATCGCTACAATAAATCTAATATTTTAAGTTAATTATCTGGTCACCTTAGAATGTTGCCTAGCAATTTTTATTTGATATGATGATCCAATTATTTTTAGCTTAGTCTCGTTATTTTTTTGACAACCCATGTAATGATATCAGTTTCACTTAATTTCAGGTTTTTTTAAAAAAAAAAATTGACGTGATTAACTAAACTTTTAAAGTGACGGACTTAATAATTGAGTTGAGATTTTTTTTTTTATTCAAAGCAAAATGTATTATTTCAACTATGTCCATTTATTTTTCTAAATGAGTCATTTTATTATTATTATTTTTTATATCGAGAATTTTATTCGGGTCAAATATTTAAATGGATAAATACATATCAATATTGGTTTCCTCTTGTAGCTCACATTAAATAATGTAGGTCGAGTTCAAGAACAAATAATTTTTAATAAAGTCGTATAAATTAAAAGTTATTTTCAATTTAAGGAAAAAAAGAAAAAAGTACTAGCTAGTACATTAATTTCCATTTCTTAAGATTATAAATTTATTTATCCATTTTCTTTTCTCCCTCCATTGAGTCCATTCACGTGCTCCTATCCATTTTCAACCACTAGTAGTAGGTGTTTTTTTTTTAAACTTCTCCACTTACCCACTTCTCTCATTATCTCTCTTCATGGCATTGGTGGTTACATATTTGTGTTTTAACGAGTATTTAACTTGACATTAAAAGTTCATCATTATTATATTTTCTTTTAAGTTCTTCCACTTTCAAATTTTGTAAAATGATTTTTTTTCGCATGTAAAGATTGAAATAAACTGTAAAATCTTTTGACACATTAAAAATTTAAACGAGCCACGAAAGTTAGAAAATGAAGATTTAATAGCGCTCCGAGTATTAGGATCTAGGGCATTACAGGTACCTCCTTGATTTCCTTGGAAAATGGTATGCATTCATCGTCATTATCCATTTCATACGATCTGGTTTGATGATCATCACACTCTTTCGCAGGGAAGGTATTATATGATGCATCATCATAGTTCTTAGCCCTTTGCTTTCCTTGATGGTAGTTTTGAGTTGATCTTCTATCGCGGTAACTCAGCTCATCCATAGATCTTATTGCGTTTTGACCCTCATATTGCTCCTTTATTTTCTTTTCCAAATTATCGTTGGTCTTCGAGACTTGTAGTCTATTACTCTTCTCGCTGAAGGAACTGGTAGCATGTTTTTCTCCGTTTACAACTGAATCTTCTTGCTTACCCCTCTTGGATTTTAAGCTCTTGTGCACAATGATGCATTCTCCGTTGTTAGTATCTTTAAGCTTTTCGTCAATGGCGATTATTTTTTTTGTCAACAAACGCCTTTCATTTCAAGCGGCGGGGTTAACCAGGAGAAATGCTGTCTGGCAGTTTGAGCACTGTTTCCTCCTGCTTTCGTTTTGGATTAGCATCGCTATTTAGGAGATCGTCGCTGCTATATCCTTTGATGTGACTTTAGGCGATAAATTTTCCTCTAGATTTCCTTCCACAGCATTTCTTCCATATGTTAGAAATTTTTTTGAGTATAACAGAATTTTGTGGTTTATTTCGTTCAAGTTTCCCACAAATAGTGTAAATTTGTTGATGATAAAAATTGTATCAAATGATTTTATTGATGAAATAATTACAATCAAAGATCAAACGTATATATAATCAACAAATTCTCTCACCTAACTATGAGTTTCACCTCCTAAATTTATTAGTTTAGATGCTTGGACTAGAACAAGGGGAGAAATAGCTATTTGAGAGAGAAATATTTGAATTGTATGCTGCATTCTTCAAACGAGGAGGTGTTTATAGATTTCCCTCCAAGCGTTGGGGTAGTTTGGTTATTTCTGCATAATGATTGGTGGTGGTCCTTGTTGGCTATTTTCTAATTAATTCGGTTATGAATCATGCTTCATCCATTTGTCCATGTGTATCGTATTGAAAGTAACTAAACCGTGTATGGTGAATGGCTCACGATATTTATGTGAGCATTTCCGTAACTTTGTTCCATTCTCCTATCAATATTTACCCAAAAAACAAAAAAATTGCAATATCAATCCAAGAAATTCTTGACTCCCTTTAGTTGCTGAAATTATGGCAACTTGGAGAAACAGATCTCCCAATATTATTTAATCCAATAATATTACTGCATTTAGCTTCGGCTTCTCCTTTCCCTTGTCGGGTTAAATAAACATTTTCGAGTACCAGTCCTCTGCATGGAACTGTTTCACTGCAGTTGAATTTTATAGCCACCTCTGAAGCACTCGTGCCTCTTATATTCTTGTACACCACATTCATTACTTGCACTGCTGATTTCTGTATTGAAATTTAGATATAATTAATATATAGGGTAAATTACGTGTATGTTTGATACGCAATATTGGACAAAGACTGCACACTATAACGTATGATATTTTAGCTATTTTCTTTTTGGAATTGTCAGACTTGTCCAATTCTTCTTAAGAAACATGCTATAACTGCTAACAAAGAGTACATTAATTGCCCTCGAGAGTATGTTGCGGTAGATGTAATGATTTCAAATCGATGTCGTTATATGTACTGTGAAATATGCACTACGGAGACATATACTAGTCTAAGAAGTGGAAAAAATAATCTCGAGTGTATCCAATACCGTGTATAAATATGGCTATTGAATAGAATTGTACCTGCTGGTGGCATGATTCAGCTTTATCACAGTAGTTCTGATCTATGATTATAGGATTGGAAACATTCTGCATCTGAATATTTTGGAATATGATGTTCCTTGCATATCCACTCCCACCCTTCACACAAATATTAGAGTAAAAAAAATAACATAAACTTAGGTTGATTAGTGATTGGTTCGTTGATATGTGCAATTTATGAACAAATTTGTGGTTTTAAAGCATATACAGCTACAGGTATGGATGTTTTTAATTAATTATTTAATTTTCTCTATCTATAAAATGTTTATGATACAAGGATTTGAATTTTTTTCCGGACTTTTTCCAAATTAAGGAATAAGTAGAAAGATATATTTGAATTACATGTCAAACAGAATTTGGAAATAAATTTTGTTCTCTGGCCTCGGCTGTTAATGGGATAGCAATTTTACAACATTCATAGGAGGAACTAAGAAAAACAAGTGTTGAACCATCTCATTTATTTATAATAAAAGAGGCGATAAAGTTATTTATTTATATATTTTTCAATGCTTTTTCAGGTGCACAAAAATGCAGTGAACACATTTTTTCGATCTGGCCTTTTGTGCCATATTTGGGGGAAATTATTGCATATAGTTAGTTTAAGTTCTGGTGTACAAACCTTAAGGCAAACCTGAATTGGAAATATATATCAGAAAGCATGAATATGAATGGGTGAACTGAATTTTACCTGCCAAGTCTTTATTCTAACTCCATTTGTAGTTCCTGAAAGCCTGGCTCCATTTACTAAAACATCTGAAACATGATTCTCTGAATGATTTTCGCCTAGGCTTCCAATGCTGGATATCAAGAATTTTAAGTATTCCAGAAGAGAGAAAAAATAAAATAAAATTTTTCTTGAAGTTACTGTAGATACATATACCTGATTCCATGGCCTGGTCCACATACTATATCCGAAACTCGAATAGTTTTAGATCCATTTACAATTGAAATACAGTCGTCACCTATTCAGAACCAAAAATGGACATGGTTAAAGTAGCATAAAAATATAAAATCTCGTTTATTGTATACTATACTTGGGCCGAGTACTACTTAAATATAGATGATCTAATTGGTTAGTGAAAATGTTTTTGCACCATCCCATTACCTGTTTTAATTTCAGACATTGTAATATCAATATTTTGTGTTCTTGTAACATGAATTCCATCAGTATTAGGGCTTTTTCCTGGTGCTGTCACTTTAAGGTATGAAGCCTTAACATTCACACAATCCTGAAAAATCAGATGCATTTGCTGCGAATTTTGTATATGTAGATTGGTCACTTTCAAATTCATGCAATTGTCAAAGGTCATGGCCTGTGAGAAAAATAAGAATGTGATTTTAAGCATCCTCTTGAATCTTTTTTCAATTTATGTAAGCTTTTGATAACAGCAAATGAAAGCCCCATGAGCATACCGCTGGCGCCTGCTGGTTTTGGCAAGGCTGCCATAGAAAAAAAGAGGAAAAATATTAGTAGTCCATCATCATATGTTAGTATCATATAAATATGAAATCGATCAGTTATTATTTTATGTTACACAAATCGCTTTGAAAAAAGACATCTCTCTCTCTCTCTCTCTCTCTCTCTCTCTAGAAATACATACCTGAGTTTTTTTGATTTTGCAAGAATTGTTCCACCATATTTCTCCATTGCCATCTATGATTCCACCACCTCGAACTTCAAAGTTTCTTACATTATGAAACTTTATCCAAAATCTTTTAGTGTCCTCGTAGAGCTCTGAAAAAGCTTTGATGGTTCCTTTAATCTAAAAATTCAAAAGAAAGGAAAACAGCGGTTTAACAACTTAATAACAGCCATAACTTTATAATTTTATGCTACATTATGCAATGAAATATAGAAACTAACCTCCATTTTCATGCTAGATTTACAAGGACCAGTAAAATTAATTCTCCTGATATGATAAGTCTTATATCTCGGCACCAGAAAAATACATTGTTTCGAAGACTTGCAGGCCCTCTCCCAAGCATTCATAAATGCCTGAAGACGAAAAAAAATATATTTAATCATAATAAATGTTAGTTAATGAAAAGGTGAACAAAATTGATGACAATCAACCTCGCAACTAAAATATAACTAACAAAATCAAACACAAAGAGGAGGGGAAATGTATCATGGTTCCATGTTTTGTGAGCGTTGGTGTTATTTCTTAGCATATAGATATTAAATGACACAAGTCAAATCTATGTAGAAATATAAGATGGCGGACCCTCTCCATCGGAGGAAATGAGCATATTATAGGTACATTGTATTATAAAATTAGGCAAATTTGCCGGAAGTAGAGGCAATGAAGAAAGCACTGCTCTAATATTAGCAATTTAGCACCTCAGAAGCATCTGTTTTTCCATCAGCTTTGGCTCCAAAATGGTCTACATTGATTATTATCGCTTGTTGAGACCTTCTCCTAGCACAATGAACAAGACCATGACTGGACTGGTTGAAGTTAGGAAATTTGTCCTTGTGTCGATTTATAGGGACAGAAGGTTTAGGACTTCCAGAATGGATATTATTGCAATTCTTTGAAGATGGATGGACCTTTCTGGGCTTACCAAAACAGGAGGAAGAAGATACTAAAACGATCAAAAGTGTGAATGAAAAAGCCTTTGACATCATTTTTCTCCCAGTTTCGATGAATAAAGTTTAATTCGAATTAAGAAGAGACTACAAAAGAACAATTTACGGGGTACTTGAAGTTTTATCTAATCATCAGCCAGCACACACATATATATAGATTTGTAAAAGTTGCGAGCATATGAAATGAAAGAAGGGTTTCTTGCAGGGAAGAAAAGGGAATGGCTGCTTATAGAAGTGTTTTTCTTTCATTTTCAAGAGATTGAAAAGAAAGAATAATATGGAAGGTAGTTGACTCTTGCTTTAGTTAACGTTAAACCAAGGAAAATGACGAGATAGTTAATTACATTTATTCTTGTTTACCAATATTCAAGCTTCTTACATATTCACATCAACTCATACAATGCCATTATACGCATAAAAAAACATGGTGTTGTCCTATAGTCGAATCCGCCATAGGTCGGTCTCCACTGGTCAATCCAACATTGCCTTAGACGCAAACCATAATTTTTACAAATTCACTTCAACACACGAAATTATTAATTACACAAATATGAGACATTTTGAAATTACTTGATAATAAGCCCCTCTTTGTTTGGATAAAAATTAATTTTTTAGTAAATTTTAATAAAAGTTGGTAAAAAAGTGAGGTTAAAAAGTTAATAAAAATTGTGAATTTCATGAAATGTGTAGTTAAAAATAAATTTGAGAAAAAAATGACTTTTTTGAAATGGGGGCCAAACAGGGACTGAGATTAATTTGAGTGTGCATTAGTGCATACACTATGGGAATAAGATTTTTTGCGTCTTGGTACTAGAAATTACTACTTTTGATTCCCAAAATAAATGGAAACCTTGGTTTCTCAAGGGAAGTCTCTTCTCTCCGCCCTTGTTGATTAGTATCCGTCGCCTTTCTTTCTCTAGTGTTCCTAAGCGGATTACAAGAAATTCACAAGATTGTTCCAATATTGAGTGCACTTTAATTTTCATAGCTATTATACATCAACTTCATTACAAATTGGATAGAATTAAACTACTTGTACAATAATTTTGTATAACTAGTGTGACAGATGCACGCGTGTCCATTGATTTGAATATCTGAAAATCATTATACAAGTATCATAGCTCAATTGGATATTGGCTTCGGTTTCTAAACAAAATACATGGTCCCGTGAATGTTAAAAGAAATTTAAAGGTTATATGCAACCAGGGGCGGAGCCACATTTGGAAGTGGCAGGGATTGAAATTAAGACAGGCAATTAACAAATTATAACACTAAGGAAAATCTCAATGAATACAAGTTCACTTTTATATACATGCATATTTATATCAAATTTATTAACGAGATTAACTCGAAATGTGTTCAGTCTCGAATCAAAGTCGACCGTTGGGGTTGAGTTCGCCACTCGAAGCATCCAGATAGATGATAAAGTAGTCCAGTCCTAGATTTGGGACACTGCTAACCAAGAACAGTATGTATGTATACATGATTTTTTTAAATGAAATGTGTGCTTTTTGTGAATTGGGGTTATTGTAAGATATCTAGATCTAGGTAGTTGGCATTATGTTGATTTATATTCTAACATTTTATTTGAATTAATAGTTGGGTTCTCTTTTAATAAATCGTACTTGTCATTCTGTGTATACTTATGGGATTTTCAGATCTAGGATTTCAAATGACTTTTTCTTCTTTTACTTTTTGTTATTGGTGTAGTTGTAAACAGCCGCAGAGCCAGTGCCATGGAAATTGAAAATTCGATTTTCATTTCTGGTCTGTGTGCAATCTCCATGTACTTGGAATGTTTTAGTTAGCAGTTTTTTTTGGGAAGGATTGAGTAATAGAACAAAGCAGCATTTTATATATTGAGATATATTTAACGAAATTAATAATGATATAATTATACGATGTTTTCAAAATATGAAAATACGTTGGGAATAATTATAGTTATATTATTTATAATTATTTTTCCTATATAATTTTTGCCCACCCAAATAAAACATATTGGCTCCGCCGCTGTACGCAACTATAAAGACAGAAGTTATAGGGTTATTTTTTTAACTTCTTAAAGTTGCAAGACTATAAAAGTTGAACTTATTTGTTAATGGCAGACCCATCAACTTATTATCAAGAGACATTGCAGGCCCATTAAAGATTCAGAACATTTGATCAATTTTAACGTTTGACTACGCAATATTAGCACTCGTCAAAGTTTATTCTTTTTTCTGTGTCCACATTTATCGGTTTAGGCAAATAATTAGGTTAATTGACTTAAACGTTGAAATACCTCGTTTACTGTCTTTAAGATGTGAAAATATATCTTAAATCACATATGAAAAAAAAAAAATTAACTATTAAAAGAGTAGATAGACTTATTTATTTGGGTCGATACTTTTCAGCACTAGAATAACATAATTTATTTTTATTTTTATTTTTATTTTTTTTTCCTTTTCAAGAATGGAAAATTAGGAGAAGGCTCCTTACATGTGCGTATGTGTGTTGCCTTATGGAGAATGTAAAATATTGGAGGATATTTGGTAGAGCAAGTTAGGGATGTTAGCAAAGTTATAGGTAATTTTTAATTTGACCAATCGTGCAAGAAAAGTACTCAAAGAGTATGGTGAGTTTGCGTTAAGAGAATGCCATTTGCGTTTGCCCTTCAAATTCTACAATTAACCACCTTTCAACTTGCATCATTTTTATAATAATATCTATGACTCGCTTGTCTTACTGTGTTGGGACAAAAAACATAGAAGATATTTGGACTAACAAAGTATTTTAGAGATTATAAGTTGGTCGAACATTATTTTTATCTACACATTGTGTAGAATGTATAACTTTTATCCGTACATTTAATAGATTTCACAGCTTATAATTTTAAAAATAAAATAAAATAAAATAAAATTGCCAAACATGCAATTAATGTTGTTTCAAGACTAGGTTTGTTACCACTTTACATAGATTTATATTTGTCTTTAAAGCAACACTTTACTGCATCATTTGCATTCTAAACTTTCCACCCACCGACCCACCCACCCACAAGCTAGGAATCTACATTGTTTCTAACGAATTTGGTTGAAAAGTTTGGTTTCATACAAAACAATTTTGGGATTGGCCTATAAATTAGACTCCACACAATTTAAAAGAAGTAAATAAATAAATTTATCCATTCTCCAATATTTCACACTTTTTAATGAGTTGATTTAATAAACAAGCAAATATTGTAAGTCTTAAACTCAAAGCCTTTATAAAAGTTCTGCACATGTCAATATTTTTGTAAAAATTAATCAATTGCACATGGGGGACATTTAAAAATAAAAGGCGATAAATAAGTTTGGCCCCTTAAATTTTTGGATAACATGATGTTACAAAAATTGTGAATATATAACTAACTATCGTGATGGAATTATGTTTTTCGGTTTACCTTTTCGGAAGAAATTGACAAGGTAAAATGCTTGTAGAAGCTCGTTTTTCCACCTATAATCTATGCATAAAGACTTGACCTATTCCCAATTTATTTTGAGATTGCTCAATAGGTGCTACTTTACTGACTTTCTATACTATTTAATAGAGTCAATCTTGACTAAATTAGGGTCAAAGTTGGTCTATAAATTTGTAATCCACGATGTGAGGAAAATTTATGGAAAGGAGTTACGAGTAAAATGATTGAACACTTGGAAAAAGACCATGACACAATATAGTTTGGACTGGAATTGGTTGGATAGAAGATGGATGGGACTAACATAGTTTGGACTATTTAATCGGATTAAGATCATTACTCAATTCAATAGTGGAAATTACACCACACACTTTTTATATAACATATTCATATTTTACCTCACATGTTCTTTTATTCCATTAATACTGAATTATAAAAGTAAAAATGGTAATTTCTAAATGACGTCTCTTTATACCACAAAAAAAAAAAAAAAAAACCGGCATATTTGTCTTATCCCACAACTTTTAGCAATTAATTACCATTCCATGGCATAATATCCCACTCAAAATGTTATTTCCTTTTATAGAACCTCTAATATTTTAATATTTCCTCATATATATCTAGCAAAATTCTACATACTAATTTACATAGATTGAAGTCTCCGGTGCAAAATTCTTTCACAATTGATGCACATACTATTAATTTTCATTCATTTTGCAGAATCCATTAGCGTTTGTATCATTTTACAATCGAAGCCATAAATCCTTGATATGGGAATCCCTAATCATTCATCATCTCCATTTGCCACAAAGATTCCATCTACACTAAAGAATGCAAAATCTTTGAAAACATTTAAACTAAAAAATGAAAAGATGCAAATTCCAACATGTTGGATGATCCGTTCATCGACCAAAGACATTTCGCCAGTTGCCATAGCCACTGTTCATGAAAATTCTGGTATAAGAAATTCTCCTTCATCCCGGCTCCAAGAAGTCTCCCAAACGCAAGAACAGTGGAAGAGACATACATAAACAACCACAATCTATTTTATTTGAAAAATTCCCAATTTTTATGAATCATTTACTGAAATCCAAATCGTCACTCCATAGTTAGTGAACCAAATGTTTTACCAATTGTGTTGACTAGATTGAAACATTTCTCAAGTTCGATTTAGATAATTTATAGAGCATCAAAAATTATCTTACGTGTCATCTTTCTTAAAATTTGAAATATATCTTATTGTGCGATGTTCATTAAACCTGTAAAACTACACATTCACATGATTTCGTTTTATGCAGGTCCACGTCTATTTTCTGATATCATACACGTGTTACATTAGGGATTGCACCAAATTTTTTATAATGTGTTTTTGTTCAATATCTCTGATCCTAGTTGATTTGACATGTAACATTACAAAGTCAAAATTATGTAATGTTGTGACTCAAATTTCATGATTTGGAAGATTGATTCATGGAGGAAGTCTAGATAATATTGGTTTGGATGTCCAGTTTGATAAGGGATCAAATTTTATCATGAATTGAAAGTTTGATTGGGAAAATGACTTTGAAATGAATGGGAAGTATTTTTTGAAAATATTGGAGCCAAGAAGAGGAGGTACGGCGCTGAAGCGTGGGTGGTATAGTGGAGAAGCAGGCCCGGGGCGCCCAAGCATGGCTAGGCATCGGGATGGCGCTGAGGTGCTAGGTGGGTGGCTCTACGACACCATTGATCAGGAAACGTTTTATTCCTAGTTGGTTTCTAACATGATATTTGTGCTCTATTTCATCCATAACTCCATGATTGGTTCTTATATATACTCCACGAGGTGAAGGCTCTTTATAGATTCAATTAACAATAAGATCATTGTTGTATATATTAAACTTGAGAGGATTGTTTAGAATTGGATTGAGAGTATCAAATTTTGTAAAACAATTTTAGTTTTTTGGTATTATGAATTTTTTCCCTTCTTCCACATAAATCTTGTATTGCCCTGTGCTCCATTATTTTCATATTTCTCTTATTTTCTCATTTTTATTTTTTGGACTGGTTCTTAGTAAAGTAGTATTAGAGACAATGTTTTCTGGTGGTTTCTTGGAAGGTCTAAACTGGTTATTAAAGTAAGGTTTGAGCAAGATTGATTCTTTCGAGGATGGCAAATATGAAACTTGAGATTCCGTTTTTGGATCACAACATTAGATTTTTTTTGTGGCAGATTAAAGATGTGAGTAGTTCTTGCTTAATTGGACTTGGATGATACTCTATTGGGAGTGGAAGGATGCCTGTAACATTGACTGTGGAGGAGAAGCAACGCAAAGATCGGAAAGCCCAATTACAGATATATCTTCATTTTTCAAATCAAATTTTTCCAGACGTGGTAAAGGAGAAAAGTGCTACTGGATTGTGTTTGAAATTGGAGTAACTTTATATGACAAAGAGTTTAACCAATAAGTTATATTTAAAACAACGCTTGTATTCTCATCACTTGACAAAAGGTGGATCTTTGGAAGATCATATATTGGTGTTCAAGGAACCCGTTGATGATTTAAAGACTATGGAGATCAAGTACGATAAAGAGAATTTTAGGGTTGATATTGATATGTTCGTTGCTGCCTTCATATGTGACTTTTAAAGATAATATTTTGTATAGTCTAGATACTATTTTATTGACGAAGTATATAGTGTGCTTATAAAGAGAAGATGAAGTACCTAGTCGTCTAATCTGAGATCCAAAAAGAGTTTCTTGTTATTCGTGAGAGGAAGACATGTGGTCATGGAAGGGACAGAGTCAAGGATAACAGTAGTGATAAAACCGTTTTTGTTGCAACAATAAAGGGCACATGAAGAAAGATTGGTATGAGTGGCGGAATAGGAATAAGTTTGCTATTAAAGATCAGAAAGGACAATCACGAAAATCTTGTGATGCTAGTCTTGCAGAAGAAAATTGGAGTGATGAAGATCTTTTAGTGAATTCTGATGGCAACTTTAAATCGACGAGGATCTGATTCTTGATATGGCTTGTACTTTTCATATGTGTTCTAACCGAAATTGATTTTCTTCATATGAAAGGGTGTTCAAGGGTTTCTGTAGTGATGAGAAATAATGAGCCTGGTAAAATAGCTGGTGTTCGTAAGTTAAAATCAAGATGTTTGATGGGATGTTCATGACACTTGGTTTAGTGAGACATGTTTCAGGTTTAAATAGAAATATTATTTCCTTAAGTATTCTTGATCTAAAAAGGTACGTGTATATCGGTAGAGGTGGAGTTCTTAAAGTTAGCAAGGGTGCTAGGGTCATGTTAAAAGGGCAGAAAAAGTCTCGATTATATGTTTTGAAAGGTTCGATGGTCATTGCGGAAGAAGCTGCAGCTTATGGCTTGATAAACGATAACTTAGATAGAGTTGGTTGTGATCGGGGTTGCCCTTGGTGATTCGAGCAATGATATTGAGAAATCTTCCAATAGCTCAGGTGGAGCGGGTTATGATCTTGTTGCTTGCAGCAATTCAAGAAGGTTTGACAACTTAGGTAGAGTTGGTAGTGAACCGAATGATTCAAATAGTTTTGGTGTGTAACATGGTTTTGCTGCTAACCAGAGCTTGAGTTCATGGTGGAAGAGGTAGAAAATGACTTGAAGAGGAAATACTTAATTCCTTGCTATGGAATTTATGTCAAGGTGGAGTTTGTTATGTTGTCTCAAATTTCATGTGATTTGGAAGATTGATTCATGGAGGAAACCTAGATAATGTTGGTCGGATGTCTAGTTTGATAATACAATTTCTCACCGAGTTTATAGATGGTTTTTTGCAACGACCCACTTAATTGATTCCTTCTAAGATCCAGAACAAAGATTAACTTCAAATCTACAAGTAAAATTGTGCCCGTGAGATGGTTAAATGAAATATTCAAGTAGACAAATTTTGTTTGATTCCTGAATGTTGGAGGTATTTCACCGGAAAATAAGTTCACTGAAAGGTTTACTTCAAGTTTTGCAAGCTTCCTATCCCGAGAGAGATATAGCCTGAAAATATACTACCATTCATAAAAAGTCCCCTGAGATTTGTCAATAAGCCAATTTCAGATGGGATTCCCCAAGTGAAAGAATTGTTTACAATCCTCAACATTGTTAAATGGGTCTAATTTGTGACCCGAATGATTACTAGGAAAGATGAAGAAGCGAGATAACTTGATTGGATTGGTCAAAAGAGGCAAGGATCTCGTAAGTGAATTTTCACTTAATGACAAGCTGATAAGATTTGTGCATAGGCCAAGCTCAGAAGGAATTGTGGAATTGAGTAGGCTATTGGTTGTAGGATCAAGAAGTTTAAGATTCCTAAGTTTTCCTATAAAAGGTGTGATATTTCCTTGAAATGAAGTTAGTTCAAGGACTTTCAGATTTGGCGTCAAGCCAAAAATATTCGAAATTGATCCAGAGAAGTTCAATGATAACGCAATACCTTTCAATTGTGTCACTTGGAATGAGTTGATTCGAAGGTTCCCTAAATATGGTTACACATAAGTTCAAGATATTCAAGCTTGCCTAGATTGGTGAATAATGATTATGTAATTTCACATGTAAAGGAGTTACGTGACAAATCAAGAGAAGTTAGGTTTTGAAGATCAACACTTTGTTTTGGAATCAACCTACAAAAATTATTAGTTTATTACTACTGATTTCAAGACTTGTCAGATTTGAAAGTGAAGAAAAATTGAATTGGTCAAGCATGCAACCAAGTTTGGCACATAATAAATTTAACTCATAAATGGACCCATCAGTATTGCATACAACCCTTGTCCAACTAC